>RCUC01001734.1:0-72183 GCA_003697995.1 Taxidea taxus jeffersonii | reverse complement strand
AGTTGAGTCCAGGTGAATTACTGCCCAGTAAAATAAACACTGAAGCAAAGGCCGAAGGAAGTTTCGAAGACCTTTTATCCGTTTTACAGGGACAGAGAAGCATTTCCAGAGAATGATGGAAATGAAGCGCCCACGGTTCACAACCAAAGCCCGTGATGCCCCTCAGCTGCTGTCTTGCGGACACTAATTCATTACGAACAAGAAAGCTTAAAAAGAACAAGAAAGCTTTGTGGACACTTCAAATCTCATGTACTATTAGTCATCCATCTTTTGGAGACTAAAGGGTTCGAGTAATCAACATGATTATTTGTTGTGATCTCTTACACCTCAAAAAAAATGGGTTCTGTTCTCTCAGTCCAAATATTAGGGTTTCGTCCTAATGGGTACTTAACTTCACTGCTACTGTCCTCAATCCCATTACAGGTGGGAAATTTTGCTCCTCTTAAGTACAGCTAGCATTTTAAGTTTCTTACAATTTGAAACATATACAACCCCAACCTGCCTCTCACAGGTGATCATAGGATTTGAAGGACAAAAATCAAGAGATCAAGAAAAAGCTAAGGATTTGTGCTTTAAAATAATTTTACAGGATACATCATCAAGGCCCGTGAAGTCTGTACAGCTCCAACTTGTAAGGCTTTGCTTGCTCTTACCATTTTTGTGCATATTGGCTTCCTGTGTGGCTACAGAGGGCAGTCCCTCCATCATGGAGGTCCACTGTTTAAAGCGAGACTCTGTTCCAGCCTCCTTCCCACCAACCATGCCATAGTCCATGCCGCCAGAGCTGAAGCCTAAAACAGAGAACCACATTTTACATCTTCTTATATATTTCTAGTATCAGCAACCAAGAGATCTGAGACAGAACCAACTTCATTTGTCATTTAAAGACTAATTCACAAAAAGTTTCTTCACTCAGAAACAGAGATTTAGATTCAGAACGCTCATCTTAGCCCTTGCTTGCTAAAGAAAGCAACGGCTCTTTGTGCAGGTATGAAAACGTGCAGGACTCCCCATCACTCCCTCATTCAGCGAACGCCTGAGCCAGGCGGAATGCTGGGGCCTGGAATTCGCCGACTCAGGGAGCCACTGCCACACACCAAACTAATATGGCAGAACAACAGCCACGAGGGGGAGGCTGAAGAAAGGCTTTGCAGAAGAAGGGATATTTGACTTAGGGCCGACGGCAGGTATGCGAGTAAGTCAAGGACACCAAGCAGAAAGCTCTGATTGATGACAATCTGGTACATTCAGGGAATGGGGGGGGGGTTCAGCGTTGACTCTAGTGCTGCGCTAACCATGGCCAAAGTGAGGCAGGGTGACAGGAGATGGGGGAGAAATAAAGAGTCATGTCCTGTAGGGTTCTTTGTGTATCAGGCCAAGGACTTCGGGCCTTTTTTCCCTCAGACAGGAGATAAAGGCATTTTTTAACAAGTGAGAGAAAGAGAAAACTAAGTTTGTATTTTCGGGAGCGCCTGGATGGTTCAGTGGGAAGAGCAAGCGACTCTTAATCTCGGGGTCCTGAGTTTGAGCCCCACGTTGGGTGTCGAGATGACTAAAAATACATCAACTTAAAAAAAAAGTTTGTATTTTAGAAAAAGAACTGGCAGTGTAAGAATGGGGCACACGGAGATCAAGGCAGAATGCGGGAGATTGATTTGAAAGGAATCTTTACGCAGTGACGAAGACCCCAGAGCTCGAACAGGCCATGAGGGAGAGGTTCAGAGGTTATTTTGCCAAGAACCCCAGGTAAGCCTCAGGTGTTAAGGCTTTCAGCACGAGTGTAGGTGGGTCATGACTTCCTGCTGCACCAGGCGGAACAGGCGAGAATCAGCATGAGAGGCTTGCTGATGGGGGGTCTCCCAAGCCCCACCACCCACTGTGGATCAGAATGTACTCAACATAAAAAGCAAAATAAAGTACTAAAATAAACAAACGAAACAGAGGAGGGGAAGAGCAATGAACAGCAAGAGTGAAAATGAGGATGGACCACAGTGAGCACAGAAGAGCCATCGCAAGAGGGGTGAGCAGGGGTCCCATCATGCGAAAGCTCAGGCAGCCCCAGGGGCCAAAGCTCATCTGCTGGTTCTGGAGAAGATGTGCCACGGCAGCCAGGCCACACTTCTCGCCGTGCCCACTTGACCCTCCAGCCGTGCATGGTGTCTCACTGGCTCTGAGATTCTACTTATTATCCAAATCCCTTGAGGGCCCAGGTCACGTTTTCTCCCTGTGCTTCTGAGTTGTCAGAGACAGTTTTATAAATGCATAATAAATCCAGTTCAAATCATTCCTAACACCTTGACCTATATTTAAAATGTTGCTATTAACATAAAGAACACTGCTCCTTCACACTGTTTTTAAGCAACTTTACTAGTCCATGTGATCACTTGGAGCGTGGTGGTGGGGAGCAGAAATTCTTGGCATAAGCTGGAAATATTTTAAATTTTTTTTTTAAAGAAGAGTCTAATGTATTTTCTGTTTTCTTATGTAGTTGAAATGAAATGAGACTGGAGGATAGCAGGAATAAAAGCAATAAGGCCTTTCTCTGACTGAAGCTTTAATGGCCCAAGTTGGGTTGCTCCTTGGGCAAGGAACACCTCTGTCTTTGACAGAGAAACCAACCCGAAGTGCCTGGATTCCAGGCTATTTGAAAGCTTGGTTCCAACCATGGAGGAAGCGTTGGTTGTATAGTGGTGAGCATAGCTGCCTTCCAACCATGGAGGAAGAGCTTTTGGGAATAACCCTGGATTATACGGTGAAGAATAGAAAGAACGTGAGGATTAGTAAGAAGGTAAAGAACCATTCCTTACATATTTTTTTTTCTTTTCTTTTTTAAGATTGCGTTCATTTATTTGACAGAGAGAGAAAGCGAGAGAGAGAGCGAGAGAGCGAGAGAGCGCACAGGCAGGGGGAATGGCAGAGGGAGAGGGAAAAGCAGGCCCCCCGCTGGGCAGGGAGCCCCACGTGGGACTCAACCCCAGGACTCCAGGTTCATGACCTGAGCTGAAGGCAGACGATCTACCAACTGAGCCACCCAGGCGCCCCCACATTACTTTTCTTTACAGTTGCTCTGAGATGTCTTTAGAACCCACTGTGAATTACAATTTTTAAATTTCAGCTGCTTAGAGTCCTCTTGTGACACGTGAAGCAGAGAAAATTACGAAGAGTTACACATCTCGAGGGGATGAGGGGACAGCTTGGGCAGTTCCATCTGAACCTTAAGCGAAGTTGGCATCTTTCTGGTGAGAAACTTGGGAATCAAACATCACCAAAGCAAGGCAGCGTCATAACTAAGGAACAAGCTTTGGTGAGGAAACGCCCAGAGGGCTGTGTGGAGAACAGGAGATAAAACTGCCCTGAAAGGTTTAACCTCTGAGCCCAAAACTGGGAGAGGAAGAATCAGCATGAGGCTGCACCTGGTTCTGGGTCTTTCTTCGATGCCCCAGAGTAACGGGCATGACTCACAACGTCTACACCATTTGTGAGGCGCCACACCTCAAAGCCCGGCAACGTCCAGACCTTTCTGTCCTTGCTCCTTCATCAAAACCACAGTCCTCTGTCCACCAAGCGGCCTCCCAGTAACCCTCCGGCTCACCAGCACAGAACCTGAGCTCCAGTCCGACAGTCCTTTGGTTCAGGTCAGCGCACCCCCACAGAGAGCCTCATTTGTGCCAGGCTCTGTGAGGAGCTGAGGGACAAACAGAAATAAGACATGCCTCCTGCTCTCCCAGGGGTTCATGTCCCCAGTACATCCTTTTTTTACCTATCTCATCGTTCCTACAGATCCAACCCTTGGCCTCCCGTATCTGTCCTGGCCAGAATTACCTTCTTTGCCACACAAGCTGCTTCACTGACTACTCATCATTACCGCTTGGCTGAGCTGCCACCTCCTTGAGGAAACTGGGATTTCCTCTTTGACGCTCTTTGTCTATACTAGTTCTTTCTTTCCCGCTTTTCCTTTTGTTATAGATTAAAAAACAAATCTGGGCTTTTTTTTTTTTTTAAAGATTTTATTTATTTATTTGACAGAGAGAGATCACAAGTAAGCAGAGAGGCAGGCAGAGAGAGAGAGAGAGGAGGAAGCAGGCTCCCTGTTGAGCAGAGAGCCCGATGTGGGACTCGATCCCAGGACCCTGAGATCATGACCTGAGCTGAGGGCAGCGGCTTAACCCACTGAGCCACCCAGGCGCCCCAAGGGCTTTTATAATAATAAAAATACACTGTAAAAGAAACAAACCACCCACAGTTGCCCATTTAACACAAATATTTTTTTTTTAAAGTAGTCTCTACCTAACATGGGGCTCAAACTTACAACCCTGAGATCAAGAGTCACATGCTTGAACAACTGAGCCAGCCAGGTGCCCCCAAATTTTGATTAATTTTAAACATGGAAAGTAAAATGTTATTGGAAGTATGTTTTTTCCTTTTTTTTTTTTTTTTTAAGTAGGTTCCACACTTGGCATGGGGCTTGAACTCACAACCCTGAGACCAAGACCTGAGCCGAGCTAAGAGTCAGACGCCCAACTGCCTGAGCCACCCAGGCGCCCTGGGACATGTTCTAATAAGACAAGGGACTTGACTTCTTGATTAGTTCAGATACGTATGAACGAGAGATATGAGAGGGAATTTACACTATTCCTATTTTTAAAATTCTGAGACAGGGGTGCCTGGGTGGCTCAGTGGATTAAGCCGCTGCCTTCAGCTCGGGTCATGATCCCAGGGTCCTGGGATCGAGCCCCACGTCGGGCTCTCTGCTCTGCGGGGAGCCTGCTTCCTCCTCTCTGCCTGCCTCTCTGCCTACTTGTGATCTCTGTCTGTCAAATAAATAAATAAAAAATCTAAAAAAAAAAAAAATTCTGAGAGACAAAAAGCACCAAGAAATCTTATACGTAAGTAATTAGACAGGAAAAGGAGGAGTCTTGTTAGAGCATCACCTACTTCTGTGAGTTCCCATTTAGGCTACATTCTCTTCCCCCCAGCTCAGTACCACAGCTGCTCAAACATGTCTCAGGTCACCAGCCCTGGACAACTCAGGTAGGTATATTTTCAGTTCTGCTAAAAGCAGAGAATGAGAAACCATTTGTTTTTTAAATAAAAATAGTCATTCGAGGATCAGTTAAGGAGTCATTAAACTCATTCAACTTCGAATTTTGAGAAAGTATACCAAAAGAGGCCTTTTTTTTTTTAAGGACTTACTAAGAGGCTTTTAACTGTTTGTGCTCCTCTTTCACCTATGGGTGTCTTTTTTAGTTTAATACTCAGTAGTAGGAAAGTGAAATAGTATTCATTCTACTGCATATTTGCTATACACTTTTTGAAAAAAATTTAACCTCTCTGTATGCGTTATGTATATTCTCATCAAAATCTTATAGCTATAGATTTAGTTATTCAAAACAAATCCCAAAACGTTATTTTTCAATTCAAATAAATGTCATAATATTAAGGAATTAAGGACATTTTAAACTGTGAAATAAATTGCAAAGTGTATTTTATAAGGCGGATTCTAAGTGGTCAGATCACAATTAATATGATAAAGACCTAATAAAATTTATCTACTGTTTTGTAAGTGACCAAATGGAAATAAATCAGTAAGTCAGTAAGTTTTTCTCTTTACTTAATTTGGATTATAATGCATAGTTAAATTTATAAGTTACTTTGAAACAAGAGTATGATTAAAAAAATGCCTTTTCTTCAGTAAATGTTAGTATGTTTGTATGTATATAAAATTCTGATCCTAGCGCCCGGCTAGCTCAGTCAGTAAAGCATGAGACTCTTAAAATTCTGATCCTTTAACCATTAAAAAAAAGCCTAAATAAAAGCACATAAGAGGTCTATTCACAGGTTTTATCTGGTAAATTGTGAAAAAATGTGTACTTAAGAGTTTCTGTGTCACTAACCTATTTTGCTCAAGTTGTTGGAAGATACTTTTCTTTCCACCTAAGACATGGCCCTAGGCGATGACTGAAGAGCTCAAAAGAACTGTGCATTTAAACATGTGGAAAAGCTGCCCGGGGCTTCCAGATGTCTACTTTGCTTTGTACGACTAGACTCGACTCTGCTCTGGGAACCGTGCGCTCTCTGCCAAAAGGGGACAGAATAAGCAAAGCTACCTTGCTGCGTTATCAGATACGGGATCTAAATTCACAATAACCGGACACATACCAAAATACCCAGGTTCTTATGTCAAGTTTCATCCTTAACAGAAAACATGATAAGAAGCGTGAAGCCTTGGGGCGCCTGGGTGGCTCAGTGGGTTAAAGCCTCTGCCTTCAGCTCAGGTCATGATCTCAGGATCCTGGGATCGAGCCCCGCACTGGGCTCTCTGCTTGGCAGGGAGCCTGCTTCCCCTTTCTCTCTCTCTACCTGCCTCTCTGCCTACTTGTGATCTCTGTCAAATAAATAAAATCTTAAAAAAATAAAATAAAAAAAAGAAGGTGAAGCCTGGAAACACAGAGTTAATGACACCTTCATTCGTCACCATGGGAGGCTTCCCCCTTGCTTAGCACCCTGTATTTCTACACCCAAGACGGGCAGGCCTTAGTAAGACAGGAGCTGGTGGAAAGTTTATTCTTCTTTTATGTCAAGTGGAAGAAAGGTTATTTTGAATTTTAAGTCAGTTCTCAGTCAGACCATTTTAAAGAAACAATGCCATTGGTGGATATGGAAATCAACTCCCTTAAAACTATCCAGGATCAGGATCAAGGCATCCTTGAAGTCCCTACTCTTCTCCGCACGTGGACACCCAGCAGGAAGTGCGCACCCCAAAGAACTAGAGCAGAGAGCAGGGCTATGTGTCCAGAGTCGCTTTGTTTCCTACGAGCGAAGGGTTTCAGGTCTCCCCAACTCTTATTTTTGAGTTTGCACAGAACAGTATTTTCTTTACCAAAATAAAACCTGAATCTTACCATTTTGAGAAAAACACCTGCTGTGGTGTGTGGTACCTTTTTAATTTTTACATTTTATTTTTAAGTCACTGTTGCCTCACTGACTGGATTCTGCTTACCACACGTTCCCCAGTTCTGAAAGAGCTACCATTTGCCTGCCAACAAATTCTTGATGAATGTCAAAGGTATAACCTTACTTGAGCTAATTCTATTTAAATCAGATGAAATACTAATATCAGAAGAATTCTATCAGTTTGCCTCCCGAGCTTCATTTTAGTTCTCCATTTCTCCACAAGAAGGAACTTTTATCAGTAGAGCTAAACACCTCAGCCTGTGCTGAGAGATTATAACTAATAGATTTATTAAATTTATTAAATCTAATAGATTATAACTTCAGATGCGTGTGGCGCTCACAGCGCGAACAAACGTTTCAACTGGCTTTCAAGAATTCCCAGTGGCAGGGGCGCCTAGGTAGCTCAGTTGGTTAAACGTGTGCCTTCGACTCAGGTCATGATCCCAGGGTCCTGGGATCGAGCCCCGCATCGGGCTCCCTGCTCAGCAGAGAGCCTGGTTCTCTCTCTCTCCCTCTGTCTGCCGCTCTGCTTAGTTGTGCTCTCTATCTCTCTGTCAAATAAATAAATAAAATATTAAAAAAAAAATTCCTGATGGTGGAAGAGTAGGTTGCCATTTGAAAATAGTAAAAGACTCCCTTGGACCCAGAGAAGTTGGAAGCACAGCTCTGCGATTTACTCAACGTGTGGTCAGCTTCAAACACCATCAGAACTCTAGGCTCTCGGCTCTACGGCCGGGATCAGATTATTTCTCTCTCTCGTGTGGCTGCTGTGCAAACAAGGGGTCACGGAGGACCGAGCTCCACCAGAGGCTCAGCACATGACTGGCGGATTTTTTTTTAAAGGTGATTTGCACTACTGATCACTTACCAGAACCATATCCAGGTATTGGCCCTTTGGTTTGAAGGTCTGGGAGCCCCACATTCAGAGCGTTGGGTACCATGTTGTCCAGATGTGGCTTGGGCCCAACGGGATGAGAGGGCGAGTGCTTCATGCCAGGCTGTCTCTGCTGCTGCTGCTGCTGCTGCTGCTGCTGGAGCGCGCTCACCATCCGAGCCAGCTGGAGGCCAGGAGGGAAAACAGACACATGAGGAGCCTGCACCCCGACCCTCCCAGCAGAGACGGCAGGTGGCTGGTGCTGGGCTCTCAGAGGCGCAGAGCTGCAGTCCTCACACAGAGCACTAGAGGGACCCTGCCAGCCCCGCGTACCTGCTGCTCTTGCTGCTGGCGCACAGCCTGAGAAAGCTTCCTCTGGTTCTGTAGCAACTGCTGCTGTTGCTGCTGCTGCAGGAGAAGCTGACATGCCTACAAAACAGGGGAGGGGAGAGAGGAGCAAAGTTTCCTGAGCTCCACTTACTGAGACACTCCCGGGAACTGTGCACCGAAGCACAGTGGCTGAATCAAGCGTCTAGGAGGGAAGGACCACCCAGTTCCTGGTCTACTGGGCACATTTACCTCTAGCTGAGCTCATATGACCCTTAAACATGCATAAATGAAGCAAATCAAAGTTAAAGGGGGGGGGGAAGCAAATAACCTTTCTATTTTTTTTTTTAAGCTATAGGAGGAAGATCTGCTACTCACCAACTGAAATTGGGGAATTTGTGGAAGCTGGCTCAGCATGGCAATTTGTTGAGGAGATAACTGGGGCCCCACATTGAAAAGACCTGGATTCAGGCCACTGTTGGGAAACTGCTTGAGCATTGAGGCAGAAACCTAGCAAGAACAAAAAAGATGCATTTTTCAGAACTTACCAAAATAAAACATTTTTTTTTCCTGTAAGGTCTTAATAGGTCTAAAACAAGCACCCATGGTTTTCCTTGACAAGTATTTGTGAAAAATATTAAATGATCAGGAGAAACACACTAAGTGTTAATAACGGTTATCTCTGAGCGGTGAGATTGTAAGAGCTAATTTTAGGGGCATCTGGCTGGCTCAGTCGGTGGAGTGTGCAACTCCTGATCTTGGGGGGATTACCTAAAGATAAAATCTTTTTATTCTGGGGCGCCTGGGTGGCTCAGGGGGTTAAGCCTCTGCCTTCAGCTCAGGTCACGATCCCAGGGTTCTGGGATCAAGCTCCACATTAGGCTCTCTGCTCATCAGGGAGCCTCCTCCCCACCCACCCCCTGCCTGCCTCTCTGCCTACTTGTGATCTCTCTCTATCAAATAAATAAATAAAATCTTAAAAAAAACTTTTTATTTTTGCTTTTAAGTATTTTTTAGGAGATTTTATTTATTCATCTGACAGAGAGACAGCACAAGCAGACAGCAGCAGGCAGAGGGAGAGGGAGAAGCAGACTCCCTGCTGAGCAGGGAGTCCAATGCAGCTTGACCCCAGGATCCCAGGATCATGACCTAAGCAGAAGGGAGATGCTTAACCGACTGAGCCACCCAGTCACCCCAAGATAAAATCTTTTTTTTTTTTTTTTTAGAAAAAGAGCTTTTAAATTCTCTCCTTAGGGGGCGCCTGTGTGGCTCAGTGGGTTAAGCCTCTGCCTTCAGCTCAGGTCATGATCCCAGAGTCCTGGGATCAAGCCCTGCATCGGGCTCTCTGCTTGGCAGGGAGCCTGCTTTCTCCTCTCTCTGCCTGCCTCTCTGCCTACTTGTGATCTCTGTCTGTCAAATAAATAAATAAAATCTATTAAAAAAATAAATTCTCTCCTTAGGTTTTCCAATTTTTCTACGATAAAAATTATGAACTTAAATCAGGAAGACTTCAGCAAGACAAAAAAGTTCTAACGTAATACGACTTTTACCTGAGAAACAGTAACTGGAAATGGAAACAAAATATATCAAACTTCACGAAAGTAATAAATAAATGCCTAAAAGTATTTCTGTTGTACACATAAGGAATATACATTAGCCTGTAGATAAAAGACACTGGAGTTTCAATTCGTGACTTCTCACACCAAACACTGGGAGGCACAGAGAGGCAGAATGAAGGAGCCTAAAAGGTCAGATGACTCAACCTGCTCCTTCTCCACGGTTTTCAGGAGCGAGCTAGGCTAGGCTGCAGAACCTTCAGGGACAGAGAGAAGACTCCCTCGCACCTTAGACTGCTGGTCCAAGATGTTTTCATGGACCTGAAGTGAGTTTCCCTGCACATTCGTTCTCACCTACTGAATCAGCTGGTGCCACGGAGAACAAAATGAACCTTCCATGGTGGGGGGTGGCACATGGTCGTGTTAGGGCTGCAGGCAGACTGCACGGGCTCCCATTTCTAAGGTATGTGACTCGGGGTAAGTTACTTAGCCCTTCTGAGCCTCACTTTCCTTATCTCCAAAATTAGAATAATAATACTAACTCTAGTGATTGAGGATGTTATGAGTTAATCCACATCAAAGGCTTAGAACTGCACCTCATAAATGTTCGTATTACTCCACGGGGATGGCTCTTCCAATGTCGAGAGACGATTACAGCTCTTTGTGTCTCATCTTCAGACTAAACATGATGAGTTCTTTCATGCGTATCTCATCCAATTTCTCAATGCAGAGCCCAAGACAGAGAGTCATTTTCTAGAGCAGCCGAGTACCAAGTAGACCTGGCCATCACTAACCGTTTGGTTAAAAGCCAGACTTTTATTTAACAATGCCTGAGATCTCTGTTTCTTTGATGATTGAACCCTAACTCCCAATCACACACTAAGCTTACTGTCAATTGAAATCTATAATATTTTTAGGTTTTGCTCTCCTATGTAATATTTAAGCAGGTTGAATTGTACTAATTTATGTTTGATCTTTATGTGCATGGCATACAGTAGATGCTTGATAAATATCTATTAAATAAGCATTTTATTTTTTTAAGACGAGTTATTTATTTTTTTGGAGAGTGAGTGAGTGCAAGGAGGAGAGGGAGAGAATTTTTAAAAATGATTTTATTTATTTATTTGTCAGATATTGAGAGAGATAGAGAGAGAAAGCACAAGCAGGGGAAGAGGAGGCAGAGGGAGAAGCAGGCTCTCCGCTGAGCAAGGAGCTCAATGTGGGGCTCAATTCCAGGACCCTGGATCATGACCTGAGCTAAAGGCAGACTCTTAACCAACTGAGCCATCCAAGCATCCCAGAGAGAGAATTGTAACAGGCTCCACGCCCAGTGCAGAGGCTGACGTGGGGCTTGATCTCACAACCCTAAGATCATAACCTGAGCCATCCAGGTACACCAGATTTAAATTTAAGAAAAAAAAAAAAGATTTTATTTATTTGACAGAGAGAGAGAATGAGAGACCACAAGTAGGGGGAGCAACAGAGGGAGAGGGAGAAGCCCATGTGGGGCTCAATTCCAGGACTCTGGGATCATGACCTGAGCCAAAGGCAGACAGTTAATTGACTGAGAGCCACTCAGTTGCCTAAAAATTTTTTTTTTTTTTTAAAGATTTTATTTATTTATTTGACAGACAGAGATCACAAGTAGTCAGAGAGGCAGGCAGGGAGAGAGAGGAGGAAGCAGGCTCTCTGTGGAGTAGAGAGCCCGACATGGGGCTTGATCCCAGGACCCTGGGAACATGACCCGAGCTGAAGGCAGAGGCTTTAATCCACTGAGCCACCCAGGCGCCCCTAAAATTTTTTTTAATGTAATCTCTACAGTCAGTGTGGGACTGGAACTCATAATCCTGAGATCAAGAGTTGCATGCTTCACCTAATAAGCCAGCCAGGTATCCCATGAATATTATATTTTAACTTATTAATTAATAGTCACTCCACCAAATTCTTTTCTAACCTATTATTCCACTTATTCCCAGTTTGTGTTTCCCTATCTGGTCATTGGTGGGAATCTTGACAGAGCTTAGGATAATCTAGTAGCATGTCAGTAAAAACTTCTTTCCAAATGAAAGTGATTGGGCTGGGAATAGTCAATCATTTATTAATCCACACAACTGTTTCAGCACTTAACTTATGTTTACACATCTTGTCTAAAACAAAGAGACAGCTTGTCAAATGGCTTGTCAAAATAAGGATTTTGACAACAACTCTATCATTCTTATAATCTGCGATTTTTTAACCGATTGATAAAGAAAATCAGTTAAGACTTATTAGCAAATTTATGATTCTTGACTTCCTATCACAGACACTCAAAAAGCCGTATTTTTGATATCTAGTCTAGAATCTTGCCTAGAATTGGCACCAAGTTCATCAGTCTTAGCTACTTCCTTTACTGTTTCAGAAATTACTTTAAAAATGTCCCCATTCTCCTCACTTCTTTGTTGGGGAGGGGGACTCACCTTGCTCATCACACTCTGGGCATCCTGCCCTTTCTTTTTGGCAGTAAACCTATAGGGAGGGTTGCCTTCTTCCAGTTACTGCTGGCTAAATTTGTAATTCAGGATTAGGAAGCTCAAATTCTCCAAGATCAGCTTTCCCGGTGGTAAAGGGGATATTTTGGCCCCACATGCCTTCATCTTGTCTTAAAAATTCAGGATTTGTGCAAGAAAGAGGAGTTGTCATTATTAAACTCCCCTTGAAGATCCCCAGACTTCCTCAAAGATCACAGAAGGGCTCAGCAATTCTTTTCACAAATTCTTTCTCTGTTGTAGGATTTAATTTGTCTTAACCCTTTTGGTCGAATGTCTTTGTTCTTAACGGAGAAGACAAAAGCGGTAAAAACTTTATTCTCACTTAATTTAACTTAATTTCTATTTAATCATTTAATACAAACACAAATAGTCCAAAGCAGGGATTCTTTTCCCAGTCTCTGGAACCGCGCGAAACCGAACGCTGAAAGCTCTTTCAATATGCCTGCTGTTTTGCAAGTCTGTTTATGTTGCAATCCCCCAACACAACTCTTAAACATATATATCCCTGCTTGCTACCCTTACTTTCCATCTTTTGAAAATACCCCTTTAAAATCTGAGTCATCAGAAAGCTCTCACCAGAAGACCCACTGGGTCTTCCCACTGAATCTTTCTTTAGCGTAACCGAGTTAAATTGGTGCTTCTGAGTCCCCATCTCCACCAGTTTCAAGAATACCTGCCCACCTTTCCTTTTATACTTTCTAGTCTAAAAACATCTGAAGTCACATTTCCTGTCCAGGCTCACCAACTCGTTTTCTTCCAAGATCTCAGCCACTTTCACTTAGCCTATCAATGCTGTCATTTTGGGAAGTATTTTGGGTTAAAGTAACAGTTCTCCCAGCTGTTTCCTCTCTACTCTCTAAGAGATGCTGAGGGTTGCCAACCAATGGGAATGCTTGCTGGATTTTCTGTGTTAACAGCTGGAGGCCTAGCGAATGTGAGTTCAGCGTGTGCACACCACTCATGTGCACTGTGCCTCCACACCGGTTTTACGGCCAGCACGAGGGGCTTAATATAAAAAAAAAAAAAAAAAAAGTAAAAACTTCAATAATAACCTTTAATCACTGATTACAGGTTGAAATGGTAATGTAGCTATACTGGGTTAAAGAATATATATATATATATATATATGTTGGGGAGCTTGGGTGGCTCAGTGGGTTAAGGCCTCTGCCTTTGGCTCAGGTCATGGTCCTGGGGTCCCTGGGATGGAGCCCCGAGTCGGGCTCTGTCCTCAGCAGGGAGCCTGCTTCCTCTCTCTCTCTGCCTGCCTCTCTGCCTACTTGTGATCTCTGTCAAATAAATAAATTTTTTAAAAAATCTTAAAAAAAAAGAATATATATATTATTAAATGGAATTTTACCTGTTTCTTTTTATCTTATTAAATGTGGATACCAAAAACCTTATGTTACATTATGTGGTTTGTGCTCTATTTCTATGGGACAGTGCTGCTCCCAGGCCATCAGCATTGTTTCTCATTTCCTTTTCGAAGGGAAAGGACTCTATGATTCATGGGAAATCTATTCTGCTTATTTTGTTTTCCAATCTGCCAACCTCGCAAAGAAACAGCCATTGTCAGAACCTTCCGAAATCTTCCCACTTCTCTGTTCAGTTTTAAAAGCTCTACTGAACAAATTAGCTAGTCTCCTGATCAACCCATTTCTCTTCAGTCTTGAGAACGTATGCCATGGTTTGCCAAGAGCCCATGCTTCCCACTCCAATATTCCCATCCCTTGAAATTAGCTAAAGAAACCACCATTCAAAGTAAAACCTGCGTGTGATCCAGCAGTACCCTAGGAAACAAATTCGTCCTAGGAGACAAATATAGGAATATTCATAGCAGCACTGCTCATAATAGCAGAAATCTGGAAACGACCCAAATGTCTACTGGCAGTGGAAGTGATAAATAACCGATGGTATATTCATGTAACAGAGTACTATATGAACCAAACTGCCCAAATCAACATGGGGAAATCTCAGAAGCACTATCAAGTGAAAGAAGTCAGAGAAGGCTACATACTGCATGTTTTTGTTACATAAAACGCAAAAAAAGTCAAAGTCAAACTATACTGTTTAAAGATAAACAGACAAGGAAAAAAACGTAAAAAAATGCTAACACAAGGTGTTTTGTTCTTTTTTTAAAAAAGATTTTTATTTATTTATTTGACTGACAGATCACAAGTAGGCAGAGAGGCAGGCAGAGAGAGAGAGAGAGAGAGAGAGAGGGAAGCAGGCTCCCTGCTGAGCAGAGAGCCCGATGTGGGTCTCGACCCTGAGACCACGACATGAGCCGAAGGCAAAGGCTTGACTCCCTGAGCCACCCAGGTGCCCCAAGGTGTTTTATTCTTTAAATTTATTTTGGATGCCAGCAAGTCCAATGTGCCATAAACTGACAGTCATATAGACTAGAAAGGCTACTTTCGAAGACTTCCTGTCTAGCTTTGCCCAACTTTTCCCTTCCCCAGACTAAACACTGTCCTTCCCCGACGAACACAAAAGGACCAGAGAGAAGCACCACTAGGCTCCTGGCAAATGGCTATTCGTGCCTGGGTTGCAGAGTAATTAAAGTGCAGGTTTGCACATTCCCATAGCAGGGATTTAATTTTCTGGCGTAAAAGCCCTTCAATCTCCAGCCGGGCTGGAGAAAGGAAAGATCTAGTTGGAGTCAATATGGCATTTACCGAAACAGGTGCAAAATGACAGCAATTTAAAGCAAGACAAAAGCCTGGTAGAATATGTTACTTGCTGAATATTTGAGTAACAGGAAGAAAGAGGCAAGATAGAAACCCAAGACCTGGAACACCTGCAGCAAATCTTAAAGGTGAGTTTCAATGTCTCCTTTCCAGGTTCACATTACATACGGACCGCTCTTATAAGGCAGTTAAAATGGATGTAAAATTTGATATTATTTCTTAAAAAATTTAAGTGTTCTTGTCTTTTGACCCATACATTTCATTCTGGGCAACTGAAGTTGGAAATAACGTGGGCACAGATCGATGTAAAGGTTGCATAAAAGATCTATGGATGGGACGCCTGGGTGGCTCAGTTGGTTAATCTGCCTTTGGCTCAAGTCATGACCTTGGGGTCCTGGGATCGAGTCCCATATTGGGCTCCCTGCTCAGCAGAATGTCTGTTTCTCCTTCTCCCTCTATTCTGCTCCTATGCATGCTTTCTCTCCCTCTCAAATAAGTAAATAAACAAATAAGATATTTTTAAAAAGAGATCTATGGATAAGGGTTTCTCTACTGCATTATTTATAACAGTGAAAAATTAGAAACAATTTAATATCCAATAATGGAGATGAGAATGTTTCAGGAAATAAAAGTGAATCTACCCGATGGACCATTATGCCCTCATTACGAATGATCGATAGGCAGACTCTGTTGTAATAGGGAAAATACCAGGTATGACCCAAAGTTAACAGAAACAGCAGGATATAGTGACCACAAATGTCATTAAGTGAAAACCATGCCAGTATACGAACAGTCCGAATAGGGGATTTTGTAAAAATAATCCTTGTCACTGCAGCTGGGTCAGGGGTTCCTGAAGAATTTTTTTCCCCCGTTATCCAAACTTTCAGTGTGGTTATTATGCTGTCTTTACTTTTAAAAAAAGAGCTACTCAACTGCTTTGTTTTTTAAGATATGGAAATGTGAGGAAAAAAACTGAGGTTTCTACTGTTTAATATTCTGCCCCCATTATGCATCAAATATACGTTAACCACGTTTTGCTAAATGAACAAATCTCAAAAACGAGAACACAAATACTTTTCTACACAGAGCAGATACTTAGGTCATACAGAGACTGGCAGCCTTAGGTCTCTCAGACTAAGTGCACTGTGCTTTCCTGAATAATTCCACTTCCTAATCATTCTGAAATGCATCTTCTCACGACTCGACATGTATTTACGCAAAATACATGCCCTGCGCAGTCGTGGATTTCAGGATCCAGCAGTGAACAAAGGCAGACACAGACTCGGCCACTGAAGCTCGGCACACGCCTGCGGGCGGGGAGAGCGACAGCGGTGGGCTGTCCGGTCCACAGACCAGCCTGGGAGAGCCTCTCCGGGAAGGCGCCTCGGCAACAGAGATGTGAAGGGAGTACGGATGGAGCCCGGTGGCAATCTGCGAGAACAGCATTCCAGAGCACACTTGGTGCCCTAGGGCACGTTGACTAGAGAGGCCAGAGCTAACGGGAGGGAGAGTGGCAGGTGTCTGGGGTGGGGAGGTCACCATGAGTATCGAAGCCCACAGTGAAGAGCTGGCTTTGTACTCCCAGGGAGAGAGGGAGCCGTGAAAGGATAAAGTGGTAACATGATTTAGCCTTAACTTTCTGTGATGCATCTAGAATGTTCGTTCAGTAGCCACCAACCAGATGTGGCTACTTAAGTTTTAATCAACTAAAATTTCAGTTCTTCCACCCGCTGGTCACATTTCAAGGGCTCAGGAGGCGGAGGGCCACCCTGGACCACGTAGTTCTTGAGGATTGCCAGAATGCTGGGTGGAGAAGACACTGGAGGCAGGCAGGTGCTGAAGGAGGGCAGGACCAATCAGGAGGCCATTTCTGGGAGGGAAACGGGTCGCCTGCCATGGGTCCTGTTAGCGGAGGTGGTAGGAAACAGATCTGGGACAGAGCTCTGATGGGGGATTTGCTGGTGGACTGAATGTGAACTCAGAGGACTCTGCACCAGCTCTGAGGGCTGTGGCCTGAGCACCTGGAGGATGGGAGTGCCACTGACTTGGAGGGAGACGATGTTTGAGAAGGGAGTATGGGATGGAATCACACGTTCTGTTTTGGACATGTTCACTTGAAGTGCCTGTAAGTCCTCCTCACAGAGATGCCCAGCGGTCCGTGGAATTGAGAAGAGAGATCTGGGCTGAAGACAGTCTTGGCACAGTCAGTATTTAGAGTCACCCATGGGGCAAAATCACCCGGCAGTGGCTATAGATGGTGAGAAAAGGGTGGAGGACTCAGACTGGGGCTCTCTGATGTTTCATGTTGAGGAGGTAAGGAGGAACTTGCAAAGGAGATGGACAAGGAAAGGCAGGTGGAGAACCACTGTACAAGGTGTCCAAAAGCCAAATGAATGAAGGGTTTCCGAAGGGAGGGCGCGATCCTATATGTCAGATGCTGCTGATACGCTAATAAGGAGACTGGAGAACAGACCACAACATTCCATAACACGAAGGTCATCTGTGACCTTCACACCATCTTAATCACACCAACTCGCTGCCACCACCTTACCTGGAGTCCTTCGCTCTAGTACGTCTGCCATTCAAACATGTCCTCCTATCTCCGTCAACGTTATTTTCTAAAACGTAAGTTCCCCTGCATTGCCACTCAGCTGAAAAATCTTGCCCAATACTGCAGTATCTATGGCAACAGCAGCTAAACTTCAGGATGCAGATAAAAATCACCAGGGGGTGAGTAGGCCCTACCTCCCAAGATTCTGTCTCAGTAGATTGGGGGAGACCTGGGAACTGTATTTTTAAGTAGCATCCCAGATAACGGTTCCAAGGGACAAAGTCCAAACTCCTTAGCAAGGCAAACAAAGCTTTTCTGAAACCGGTGCCGAACTTCCTGACTCATTTTTTCCTCTTCCACTGCAGGCCACCTCTATATGCTTCAACAAGCTCAACCTAACTATTCAAATTGACTGCATTTTCCCAAACATACCATTTTCTTCCAGATATGACTGTTCCTTGTCCAAGCTGTTCCTGCTGCTTAGAAGGCACCTTTACCCTGGTGGTGCTCAGCAAACTCGGACTCATCCTTCAAGACCCAGCTTAAATGCCACTCCTAGTGCGAGGTCTCACCCAACTCCCAAACTGTGTTGACCATTTCTATGTAACATTTATCGTGATGCCTACTTGCTGAATGTTCTGCCATCACCCTCACGAACTCCAGGAGGGTATGACAGGAGACAGCAGTTTCTTCATCTGTGCAAGGCCAACATCACCACCGGGCACACTGCAGACATCTGATAACCGCAGGACTGTGGCCTGACACCAGGCATGTTGGAGGGTGTGCTGGGAGTTAGGAAGACACAGTGACCGCGGAGCACTGGGGAAGTTGGGAGCAGCTCTGTCTAGAGGACAGATGGCTACCTGGGGCCTGGAGGATGACCAGGACTTAGAGACAGGGGCGAGGAAGGAGAGACACTAAGAGGACTCCCAGACCCCTGGCACAGGACCATGGAGACGAAGAGGGTGGGGTGACGAACATTTCCTCTCCTGCTAAGATGGTTACAGACCTAATGTCAAACACAGAATCTGAAATCTATAGGATATATGGTTTCAAATAAATATTTTAAGCCTAAGTCTTACAAGATATTTCAAAAACAAAACAGCAACAAAACCTGACCCTTTGTAACCTAATGGTTGGACCTAATAAGTGTCCCTCCCTCTTTCAGAGGACGGGACAGACTCATAGCTCTGTATCTTAGTTCACTGAAGTGACATTCTAAGGAGACTAAGTCACACGCTGAATCCTTACACGGACTCATAGCTTTTATACTGCTCCTCAAACCCATTTTCTCACAAAGGGGTATGAGGGACAGTTTGTGGCACAAATCTCTCCCCGTACCTTGCAAACAACTCATGGCACATGTCCTACTAAGAAATGGACCTAAAAGGTTTCCCCGAAGACTATACCCCACAACACAGAGCTGCTCCAAGAGTAAGTCTCTGCCATTTCATTTGTTCCAAATCCCCTCCCAGAGCACCTAGTTAGTACTTTAACATCTATCTCCTCAAAACGCAGAATAACCCAGAGCCTGGCTATTCTCCCGCTTATGTGCTGGTGGATCCTCAAGGGCAACCGACTTCAGAATGTTGCCGCATCAGGATTTACAAAGTAGTTTTATTTACGTGCAAAGAAAACAATCAATGCAGCATTAGAAAAATATAGGGGCATCTAAAAGGAATATAATCAGAATGCTTTTCAAGCAAAAACAACTTTGTTATGTATGATACAATAAAGAAATGAGTTTGACATTTTTCCTAAAAATCTTAATCTGGGGGCTTGACCTGGGTGGTTCGGTCAGCTAAGCGTCTGCCTTCGGCTCAGGTCATGATCTCAGGGTCCTGGGATCGAGACCTAAGTCGGGCTCCCTGCTCAGTGTGGAGTCTGGTTCTTCGGCCCCTCCCTGTGTGTGTCTGGGTTTTTTTTTTTTTTCCCCAAATCTTGATCTGGATTTTTTACATTTTAAACATTTAGGTAACTACTATTCCTTTTAGGCCCGTAAAACCTGTCTGTTGGTGACTGATAACCACCAGGATAGGCTTTGCTGCTGAACTGTGGAAACATAAAATTGCTTACCTGGGGGGAAATAAACTGGGGAGGCACTTGCGCCCGGAGATTAGGAGAAGAACTTAGTGGCTGCACCGGTGTGTGCATACCTCTCGATTGTGCTGTGCTATTTGCAAACAAACCATGATTGCCACCCTGTAAACGAACAGCAACAGTAAGGCTTTTTGTTAATGTAAGAAAATGCAAAGAAGAAACAGCTCTGGTTTTCTATCCCTTAGAAGAATCATAGCCCGTGTTCCATGGAATCACAGAATTTTCTAACTGAAAATTTCCTGGTCTTGGAATGTTTCGGGAAATTACTTAAAATCAAATCATGCACACAGCACCACCACCCCGGCAGTCGGATGCACTCTACAACCGTAAGGGTTAAATTTGGTCAAATGTTAAAAAAAAAAAAATGCACGATTTTCTTTTTTTTCTTGTAATTGAAAGGTATAGGCAATATAGTGTTTATTTCAACTACCCTCTTTTTTCTTTTTCTTTTTTTTTTTTTTTTAAAGATTGGGTTTACCAAATTTATTTTCAAGTCCAATACTCTGAGCTCCATCTTGAAAGGCACCTGAGTACAATGCAGCCATCTGAGTAGTATCAACTTTAAAACAACATGAGGACATTAATGTCTCTGAATTGATTAGTTCAATCATAGAATCAGTGCCACCAAATTGTAGTCTAGCCCCGTGAGAACCGTACTTGAGATCTAAATACCCTTCCCTGTCTTGGGTCCTGCTTGATCCCTTATTTGCTAGATGAGAAAAATCTAAATCAAGAGTGAGGTTTAAAAAAAAAAAAATGCAGAAAAGGGAAAAAGTGAAAAACCATTACTGGGACACCAAAAAACCATTACTCACCTGTAACTCCTCATTCCAATGTATGAACATTAGTCTGGTTAAAAATAAGCTTAATTCCCTGATTTCTGGAGGATCAACTCACTGGAGAACTTCTAGACTATTCCAATCAAAGAGCTACACAAAACTGGGTTATAAAATGGCCTCTCTGTTCTGACTTGTTTCAAGCCGAGAAAAGCCCTTCAGCAAAGAACTTGGCACTGTTCCCTCTGTCTGAGGAAAACTTCTACACCGTCTTCACCTGGCCTCTTTGAGACCCAGCTCAGAGGTCATCCTCACAAAGTTAGTCTTCCCCGAGCCTTCTTCCTCATTTCACATTCAAATTAACTGAGCCCACCTCTATATTCTGAAAACACATTAAATACTCTTTGATGGACCCCATCAGCAGGTCACATTAATTTTCTATTCTGTCTGTCCACCACAAGCTTAATACTTCCCTGTCTGTACTCCCAGAAATCAATAAAGGCCTAGTCTATAGGATGCAAATGTCATGACCCACCAATTCCATATACTTGACAACATCCCCCTGAGTATCTTTAGTGAAGACAGCTGTACCATTGCTGATACAAGTATGTGTATTCTGAACTGAAGTCACCATCTTCTCCTTGGCACAGTGGGGATTAAGGTAATTTTAAGGAAGAATTTTGTAACAGCACCACTGAGTTCTAGAACACTAAAGATATTTCAATGGCTTAATGATTCAAGATAGATTAAGGGACTGCTACCAGGAAATTAATGAACTTAAAAGCACTGAAAATAAAAATGACTATGAACATAAAGTAGAAAAGGCAATCAAAATCTGTGTGTATCTCATAAAAGAAAATCAGAGATCCACCATGAATTTCAAATCTCCCCATAGACTGTTTAAACATGAAAAGACCTTTAATTCTACAAGCTGTAATGTCTCCACTTCCCCTGTCTTACTAATCATACCGTCACTCTTAGGTGACATGGTTTGGTTCTAATTTTTCTAAGATCGTGGTAACTGGTAGCTTACCTACTGATCGTTCTCAAGAATGTGGGAAACATCTGTTTCACTGAGAAAATTCTGCTAAGATCATTCTCACACTTTACTATAAAAGTAATGACCTTGTTATTAGATGTGAATTATTCATGGGTGGATCCTTGGATGGTGGGATTTCTGGTAGCTGAAGTCCTTGTCAGAATCCGTGTTTAAAAAGTCCAAAATTGCTTTAAATTCCAACCCCTCTTTTGGTAAGAAATATTAGAAGGAATTTGCCTTTTTTCATTTTTGTAAAATCAGGCCCTATTTGCACATTCCCAGTGGACAGATGCCATCCCTGCCCCACTGCCCAGAGGTTTTAAGTTTGCTTTATCAAGTGTCTCTAAAGCCGTATGAAGCCCTGTGATACGTCTGATATGGATAATAGTACAGATAAGTCGATAGCAGTCTATCGAAAACACCTTCTTTCTTTTTAAATATGGAGCCTTGGCACTGTTGCTCATTTTCTTGGCTCAGGGTAATGTGGTTAGTGGCAATCAACATAGTTTTTTAAGACTGTATTTAGAAATTAGGAAAATGGTCATCAAATGCTTATATGTATGTTGATGGCAGTTTATCTGGTTATTTCTAGAGCTTCACCACTGAATACAAGGCTTTTATGATGACCTGAGTCCTAGTATTTAATGGTGATCGCTGCCTCAGCTGTAGTGTTTAACATAGAAAGGCATATAAATTATAAACCAAGTTATCAAGCTGACTGAAATCTGTGATTTGAAAATAAAAATCTTCCACTTTAATTTTTAATTATGAACTATATTAAGGCTGCATGAAAATGGTATAAAGGAACCACGACACATGTACCCACCAGATTCACAGTGGACTTTGTAGCATTCCATTTTTAGGATTAAAAAAAAAAACCCAAAGAGGAATGACCTTTTCTTCGAGCCCAGTGCCAGCTACTTTGGCTGGTCTATTATATTATAAATTACAGGGGCGCCTGGGTGGCTCAGTGGGTTGGGCCTCTGCCTTCGGCTCAGGTCATGGTCTCAGGGTTTTGGGACTGAGCCCCGCATTGGACTCTCTGCTCTGTGGGGAGCCTGCTTCCCCCGCCCCCGCGTGCCTCTCTGCCTATTTGTGATCTCTCTCTCTCTCTGTTAAATAAATAAAATCTTTTAAAAAATAATAAAATAAATTAAAATTATATATTAATGGCTCTTGATAAATGTGCGATCCTGTAGGCATGTCTGTAATCATCATTACTCAAGAGTATTAGGACTATTTTATACTTTCTATACTTCAGTCCAAAAAGAGAGCTGCCCCAAACCACTTATATATTTCTTGTTTGTTTATATAAGCAAAATATGTCTATGTCCTCTGTGGAAGCATTAAGAAAAACACTAGAGGGGGACGCCTGGGTGGCTCAGTTGGTTAAGCGGCTGTCTTTTGCTCAGGTCATGATCCCAGGGTCCTGGGATCGAGTCCCACGAGCCCGCTTCTCCCTCTGCCTCTGCCTGCCTCTCTGTCTGCCTGAGCTCTCTCTCTGTAATAAATAAATAAATAAAAATCTTTTAAAAAAACACAAAACAACAAAACACTAGAAATATAAAAAAAGAAAATAAGAAATTACCCATAACTCCCAAACCAGAAATAACCAACTGAACACGAGGATATCATATTATCCAATTTTAAAACGTGCTACAGCAATAATTAAAGTGTACGAAAGACCTGTGTGCAACTGGAGAACTACGGTGTGAGAGGCGTTCTATAACATCCTTTCACTTGTATGTGGAAGTCAGTATGTGGAAAGAGAATGGTTACAATTAAAAATTAAATGTCCTTCCATGACATCCTGAGGTGAGAGTCACAGTGCCAGTAAGTGGTCACAGAACTGTGGCTAGGAAAATGTCATCACTGGAGTCACTGTCACAGGGGAATTGCCTCTAGATTCCTGGTTTTCTCCCCGAGAACTACCCTGGAGCTGCTGGGGTGACAGAGGCCTGCTGTGCTGTGTCAGGCCCAGAGAGGGGAGGGGCCCCAGGGGCCTACCCTGCCAGTCTCACTCTTGGTGCTTGTCTTCCCGTCCCCCTCCCCGGGAGAACTGAGGCCCGCCCCTAGCAAATAGGCTGCCATGTCTGAGCAATGTCCAGTCTTCCCAAAACTTCATTCTCTCCTATCAAATTACCTCTCTCGGGATAATTATTATATTTTACCCTTAAAGACACTAGAATTTAAGATGCTGTAACATTCCAATATTTACTCTTACTAGTTTTGCTGCTATTTTCTAAGTAGAAGTTTTACTAACAGGAAAGGACTTCAAAAATATCACTTGCCATTCAATCCAAGGTTAAGAATGGCAAATTTGTTGCTAAGTTAGGTAATATAAGGTACCTACATAGCCTCTTTAACATTTTCCTAAGCTAGTTCTTAGGAACTCAGCTTAACTGGGAACTCAGTTAACTTCTTAAATGTGAACTTATGACCAACAATGAGAAGACAAAAGAAACAGA
The DNA here is from genome assembly GCA_003697995.1 of Taxidea taxus jeffersonii. Lineage (NCBI taxonomy): Eukaryota > Metazoa > Chordata > Mammalia > Carnivora > Mustelidae > Taxidea > Taxidea taxus. The sequence goes on along the minus strand of RCUC01001734.1, from coordinate 48,323 downwards.
TTTAAATAAAATCCATGTTGAGAAAATATGAGGAGAGATGGGTTCTACGGGCTAAGAGATCTAAAGCCTATACCTAGTATCATTCTGTGCATTCAGTAATCAACAAATTTCCCAAGACAGACAAATGATGCAATGAACTGCAGACCAGGGCCAAGGCGAGGCCACAGCCAAGCAGTTGTAAATTTGAGAGGCCTCCTTACTTGTCTAGCAGCGAAGTTTTGGGGGTTGAGCCCTGTGCCGATTGCTCCAAGGCTGACGTTGGGTAGTGTGGAACCAGAGGGAGACAGCTTGTAGCTGGGAGAAGGGGAGAAGGGAGAGCAGGGAGCCTCATCCCCAAGGCACCCATCTTGATTGGAGAAAGGCAAAGTCAGCTGAAAAGTAGTAGGAGTTAGCCAATCACAATGAGTGTTGGTTAGTGAAGCAACAGAATGCAAGAAGGGACAAGAGAGAAACACTAGGAACAAACAGAGTTAGAGTGTATTAGCAATAAACGAGGATGGAATTTGGATTTGATAAGAGTCATTACACTTGGCCCAACAGACACCATCTGTCATCTCTGATACAGATTTTTTTCTTCTCCTCTAAATCAGTAACACATTCTGCCCATTGCACTAGGATAAAAACTGCCAGATTCTTTACTTTTATGCTTCTAATACTGATTACGTGGCTGCTGGAGGAGAAGCCAGAGTAATCTTCCTGCGAATCTGTGGCAGCATCAGTGGTGTCAAAAATACGCCAGATCTGAAACTTCTGGTTTTCATTGCTTTCTGAAGAGCTAGGGCCATGGCAAATCAGTATTCTGAATCAAGGAATTATTTCCTCCATTAGGAATGATAAAAATCCAAACAGATAGGTATAAACGACTTCTTTAAATAAGGTAGTTGAGAATTTGGACAGTATACCATTGTAACTAAAAACAGGTCGCTAGGGACATGGAGAAAGAACAAAGGAACTCTCTTAGAAATAACAAAAGACAAAGTTCTGAGGCTAGAAGGCAAGGCCTTGAGAGATACGGATTGTTTGCACAAGATCCCAAATTTAATTTCTCATTGTATAGCAGCAGAGAAAAGAATTCAGAATAAATTTGTCTCTCAAATTTCTTCTACATGTTTCGAGTGTGCATTTCCCGTACTGTAAAAAATCAGACCATTAATTTCCCCCTTCCAAACTTCATAAAATTTCTAAAAACTCAGACCTTCTTCACATACTAAAGACAGATGGTTCTAGATTCTGCCTAATCACCTGTTGACAACAACTGTTTTTATGTCACCACTTAAAATGCAGGTGATGCTTGCGTTTTGCTCATTAATTAATTCAGTAATTCTATGCTTCCTCCTGGAATCACCAAAGTGGTTCACATGAATCATTGTCTGAAACAAAGGATTTGACTCACCTTCTCGAAATAAGGCCCACTATCTGTGGTTCCCATGTCTTTGGAATTAGGTGGACGGAACCCAGATCGATCCTTCCTCATGATATCATTAAAATCCCCGAGATTCATCGCTCGCTTGTCCACGTCAAATTTTTTATCTGGAAGGCTCCCTGAAAAAGAGCACAGAAGTGAAAATTTCAAGAACCAAAGTCTCCCTCATAACAAGGAGTTACCAGCCCCACTCTCCTCCCTTAGATGCTGGGTGTAGCCCACAAGGGATCTCACTGGCTCAGGCTGCTGGGGAACCTTCCCTGGAGCGAATGTGGGTCCTTTTGTTCCTTTTTAAAAAACCCATATCAGTTGTAGCTTGTTTTCAATGGAGGACGGAAAGAGAGACTCAGGCACGACCTGGTAAAAACCTGACTAAAAAAATATTCCCACTAGTTATTGACATGTTTGATGAATATCACTTGCTTCATAAATTCAAATGTCCTGGGGGAGAAAATTTGTCCCTTGCCCTTTTAGCATCTGCTAGATAAATGGGGGGGGGGGGGCGCGCGGCTGTGAAACAGTTACTGGGAATAAAAAGGCCTAAGAGGCACAGTTGTTACTCTAGAATTTAGAAATTAGAGTTGAACACATTAAGTTCTATGGTTACTCCTCATTTTCGTCACCGCTCTGGAAATTTGCTATCATACACTGACATGATCAGTGCCCCTGGAAGCGTACTTTTTCGTTATTCTTAGATTTTAAAATATCATAGATCAAAGACTATCTCCCTTATGACCCAGGACTGTCTTTCTTCCTGGTTTGATTCTTTTTTAGTTCCTCAAGATGAGCAACAGGGTCATGGGGACGACAGCACAGATGAAGGGCAGACGCCACATCTGGCCCACTTGCAACGGGCGAGCTCGTCAATAATGCAACATCCCAGTGCGGACGGGACTAGCAAGCTGAGAGCAGAGGCTGGCAGGGCCACAGGATACTTTGGCCACACATCGCAGTTCTTTTTTTTTTTTTTTTTTTAAGATTTTATTTATTTATATGACAGAGAAAGAGATCACAAGTAGGCAGAGAGGCAGGCAGAGTGAGAGAGGGGGAAGCAGGCTCTCCACTGAGGAAGGAACCCAATTCGGGGCTCGATCCCAGGACCCTGAGATCATGACCTGAGCCGAAGGCAGAAGGCAGAGGCTTAACCCACTGGGCCACCCAGGCACCTCTACACACTGCAGTTCTTAAAACCGGAATTAACTTCCAATATGAGTATCAGGTTGTCAATGTATGTCCGTATTTCTGGCTTGCTTGTACACTGGAAGCTCTGACAAAACCTTTACTCTCCATGGCAGTAACTGCTCAGGGCTGAGCAACGCTGAGTCCTAGATCCTGTAAATGGGTACATGTGCCCCCCACAGGAACCTGTGGCCTCCAACTCCCACTCTCTTAGACCTGGCACACACCATTCATTTACATGACTTTCCTGGATCCTGCAGCCCTTTGAGTTTTCAACCCCTACCTAGCGTCTAGGACAGTCCTTTACATCTGCTGGACAGCAGCCACCCCAACTCAAACTGAGCAGGGGTGCCACGTGGCATCATTAACAATAATATCTTCCATTCTTATTTGTGGAGTGATACACACCTACAGACAAGTCCATTTTGCTGCCTGGATTATCTTCAGTTTGACTCTGGAAAAGAAGCAACAGGGAGGAAGGATTAAAGGTTTGAATTCAATGTCTGGATCAGAGAAAAAAATTGCATTATTTACATGAGAGCTGTGGTGTCTGACGGGCACTATACAAGGTCCTTGGATGTGAACCTTACACTGGGATGAAGATCATTCGGGATTCGACTAATTTGATTGCCATTGGTGTCTATACTCCCAAATTCAATTTTCACACAGAATTAGCCTCAGTGATTCTATGGACACAGCAATAGCTAAATAGCCGCTTAGAGAAATAAAACCCTGTCCTCAAGCTCCAGTCGGCTCAGGATCAAATTCCGTGAGTGTCAGCCAAATGATGACAACTTCTTCTCGTGACTTGTCAAGTCATCAACTCTGGAAATGTGCAGCCAAGTCAAGCTATTTGTCTTTTGGCAACCAGGGACCGGGTGTCCCCATGATGCTCCCAAGAGATAAGGGAAAGGAAAAAAAAAAAAAAAGAGAGAGAGAAATCCTCCAAGAATTCCCTATATAATTAATTACAAATACTTTCTCTAGTTATTTTGCTGTTGCTGCCGTTTTAAAAACTGTAAGATGAAAACTGGTACAGTAGTAGTCAGGGAAAATTATACAAGTTTTAAGGCCTGGCTCTTTCTTCCTCGAACCACCTAAGGAAAAGGCTACAAGGACTACAAACTCAAAAGCCATGACCATTAAATACTGGAGTCGTTCACTAAGAATAAAAGAATAGAAGACAAATATTGCTTCAATCAGAAACCCTCTTTAACCAGTTTCTAACTCTGTAATGTTGTACTCTATGTAGCAGCGGCTTTAGCATCTGTACTAAAAGTAAGAGCTGGGCTGTATTACACATATAAGAAAACGAAACTTACCAGCAATCCCATATTTGAAAATTGCTTGGCAAGAGGATTCATCCATGAATCATTGTTTCCTCCTTTCAGTGAGCACTACAGAAATGAAATATGTAACCTCAGAACCAAATTATTTTATCTCACTTCATATCTGAGTTGCATTTAAGTACCAATTGAAAATGCAGGACCAACAGTTTACCTTTTTTTTTTTTAAAAGATTTTATTTATTTGACAGAGATCACACAAGTCGGCAGAGAGGCAGACAGAGAGAGAGGAGCGAAGCAGGCTCCCTGCCGAGCAGAGAGCCCGATGCGGGACTCGATCCCAGGAATCTGGGATCATGACCCGAGCCGAAGGCAGCGGCCCAACCCACTGAGCCACCCAGGCGTCCCAACAGTTTACCTTTTTGAGCCCAAACTTCCCTCTTTAACTATGGTTATTTTGATATTTTGTCTATTAGGATGAAAGATTAATAAGCTTTAGTTCTATCTGTGTTTTCGTTCTTCTTCTGTCACACTGAATTAGAATTAACTGGAAAAATATACAGTCAGCCCCCCCCCCCCCCACCGCCGGGGGAATGGCAGAGGGAGAGGGAGAAGCAGACTCTATACTGTGCAGGGAACCTGATGCGGGACTAGATCTCAGGACCCTGGGATCATGACCTGAGCTGAAGGAAGGTGCTTAACCGACTGAGCCACCCAGGTGCCCAGGTCTGCTGATGTTTTTACCTTACAAAAAGAAGGTCAATATCAGATCTCCTAAAACACAATGTTTGCATCCTAGTACTTTCCCCTTTACTATCTCCTTGTAACCCAGTTTGTATTAGAAGAAAGAGTTCGATGCTAGTGCCTGTTGGAACATAAATAGGCACTAACCTATTGAAATGGGCTATTTAAGCTGGTCATTAGTTTCTGTGTGGATACAATGAGGACTCATCCACATACCCTTCATCGGCTTGTTTAACAGTATAAACGACCGGGGTCCCCAGTGGGAAAGAGGTCTAGCAGAAGACATCACTGATCTTACTGTAAAGTAAGGCAGATGTTGAGTTTTTGTTTCTTTTTTTTAAGATTTTATTTATTTATTTGAGACAGAGTGAGAATAAGCTCGAGCAGGGGGGAGGGGCAAAGGGAGAGGGAGCCTGATGCGGGACTAGATCCCACGACCCTGAGATCATGACTGGAATAAAGGCAGACACCTAACCAACTGAGCCACCCAGGCGCCCCTGAGTTTTTGTTTCTTAAGGGACCTAGTTTCTTCTCTAAACAGGACACCCAGCATCAGCTCCCTTTTTACTTCTACAAAGGAGGCAGGTGCAACTGTGATGAGGACCTGGTGGGGACACAGGGTGATGGGGCTTTGTGCACCTGCACAATCCACAGATATTTGATATTTGTTATGTTGATTTTACTATTCTTGAAAGTGAGTAAGTTCATTTCAGTTCAGTTACAGGTTTTAAGGTCAAGAAAGCCCTCGCTGGAGGGAGGGGAGAACTGGTAGTTTTTGTTTAATGCACAGTTTCGGTTTTGCGGATGAAAAGAGTTTTGTGGTGAGATGTGGTGACGGTTGCACAATAGTGTGAATACACTCAACACTAATGAACTGTCTGTGCACCTAAAAATGGCTAAAATGGTAAATCTTACGTTATCTGCCTTCAATCACAATCAGTTAAAAAAAAAAAAAAAGACCCTTGGATGCAAAAGGTCAGAATTGTCAGTCACGGGGCAGAAACACTGAATTCCCACTGAGCCGGGTCAATTACGACTCAGGGCCACCCAGTGGGCCAGCATCTTTCCCTTGCTTGCTTCTGGTCAATTAGCAGTCTCCCTCGACTGTCTTTTCAATCCGACTCATTGGGAATTCGTAAATGACAAAAACAAAGCCACAGCAAGCCAGACTATATGAGAGTACAAAGATGCTGACCAGTTTATCTGAATAATTCCTTCTGTGACTAGGGTGAGGAAACAGAAGTCTTTAGGAGGGAAACCGTGACTGGCTGCTTAACCAGGATGCCTCCAACAGAACTATCTGTGTTCTCAGGCTACTGAGCTACCCTATTCAGAACAAAATTGCATCCTGCAATAAAGGGGATGAAGGCACAGGCAGCCCCCTTAGCCAACTGAAGACCTTCCAGGGGGGTACTTGGTGTTTGAAACCAGGACAATGTTCACTGAAATGTTTCATGGGGCAGCAAGGCTCCCATGCTGAAATTAAATATATGACTGCCCATTCCTTATTTCCATCAATTTACCTGCAGAAGGGAAAGAACGCCTCTGCTGAGAGAGTGGTTCAGGCTCAGAGACTTGTTCTAGGTTGAAACCAAAGTGCTCATCAAATTATGCAAATCAAAGTAGAAACTGAGTTGCTCTAACACAAGGAAAGGGACAACTTTATTCCTTTTTTTTTTTTTTTAAATTAAGTAGGCTCCATGACAGCGTGAAGCCTGATATGGGACTTGAACCCATGACTCTGAGATCAGGATTTGAGTGGAAATCAAGAGTCGGGGCTTAACCAACTGAACCACTCAAGCGCTCTGGAAAGCAACAACTTTAGAACACCACCAGGCACAGGTCGTGATATTACAGATAATATCAGCTGGTTGATACAGCAGGGTTACGCACCGGCACTTCACTTTGTTGGAAGAATGGTTCTGGGTTTTGGAATTTCCCGAATTGGATAAAAGCCAGTCATGCTGATCGCCACTGGAGAAGCTATCTTTCTTTGGTTTCTCTTCTATATATCATGGGGACTTACCCTAAAGACTTCTTGGCTTTAGAATGCAAAAGCATAAAACATTTATAAAGCATGCCTTGAAAGCTTCCAAAGAATTATCATCATATGGAAACTAAAAGTGAAAAAAATCTCCTCTTTGAAAATTCCACTTTGTTCACAGCAACAGCTCTGTAGTTTGAGGTTTCAAGGTCATGGGCAAGGAAGATGAGGAGTAAAGAGGAAGTAATTATTTGCTCTTAAGAAAATATTTTCCCCCTTAGAAAATTCTCAGTTCTGCCTTCTAAGAACAAAGAAACAAGCTCAGCATTTCTAAAGTGGGCTACCTTCATTTGCTTCTTTCCTCCTTGTCCCCAGCTTGCTGAGTTGTGGGAGGAAGCACTTCCCTGAGAGCCGGCGGTGTTCCAGACTCCTCCATCCTCCTCCTCTTCCCAGCTGGGATGGCGAGTTCCCGACACTGGACCGTCACTCTCCCCCCAGCCGTCTTGCATAGATTTGGAATCTTGAGGAAAAGAACAAATCAATCGTATGTGACAGCTACATACGGCAGTAACCACAATGACCAGTCCTTACGAGTGCAGCATTTGAGGTGTTTGTCATCGTGTCTAATCCATCTCTATGGCGAGGCAAACAGTCTAGCCCCTTCCACATTCATATTCCCTCGACAAAGAGCAGGTACAATTACAGCTTTAACTACAGACCATCCTGAAGAGGAGAAGACGTTTTTAAACTGAGAAGGTTTTGTGATGGAAGAAGGGTAATTCTAAGGTGGGGAAAGACACGGAAAAATCCTGACAGTACTGTACTGCTCAAGCATCTCCTTGTGCTGAGGGTCTGGTTCATGTCTCCCAACAGGCATTCTGGATCTATTTCAGGTTTACAGCGTGGCATTTCCCATGATGATACAACCAATCTTACAGTGAAAATCATGATGAAATCATCACCTTTATAGAGCTATTTCTATGAGGTGAAGGAGATTCATAATTTTAAAATGCAAATTACAGACACAAGAATCAATTTCTAGAAAATAGCTAAGACTGTATTTCTTCACGTGGCACTATTAAGAGTCATAAATATCATATGATAGAATTGACAACAGAATTTGTTTTTCTAGTTCAAATTTTGAGCATTCAGTATGACCACACTTTTAAATCAAAAGACAATTCTTTAAGTCTGCAATATGGCAAGAGATGTTGGAATACTTTTTAAGAAAACGACAAACACGTAAAATCGGGCACTTGAAATTGAATTTTTCAACGTTCCATAGCATCGGTTTACAAAGTTTTACAAATTACTGTGCCTACACATTGCCAGCTGGATCAAGGATAGCTTAGACTTTCAATGATTATGAATAAGTGTGACATGCTTCGTATAAAAAGCTCAAGCGAAGAAATCTTTGTTGGGTTCAAGAAACCTTAAATGTTCCTATGTGGGTGGAAGTATGAGAGGAGAGACAAAGGGACAAGAAAGAAACAGAAGGATAAAGTCACTGAGCGGCAGAGACTGTGATCCACAGTAAAAGCCAGGAAAAGTCTTTTCAAATTATACTAACAAAGGGGCAGAGATGCAAAACAGAGATGGTGAGCAATATTTATGTTACTGGCAAAAAAAAGCACCACGTCAACATTTCAAATATGGCCAGATACTAAACCTAACTTAAAATAAAATCAACAAAATCAACTTATGTCTTCTAGACTGTAAACACGTTAACATACGCAAAGCTAAGTCACGGTCATTTGCGACTGACGGTTTATTAAAGGTCCACGGTCCTCAATCTCATTGAAACGACAGTTTAAACATCAGCACACGCCTCACTGACACGTTTGGCCTCCAGATCAACAGAGACTCCCTCACAAATAAGGCTGTACACTTACTAGGTTTCATGGCATTTGGAGCGTTGGAGGGTGTGTTCCCCCAGCCTGTGGTCGATGCTCCTGTGTCATCCATTTCACCCCACCCAGGACTGCTTTCGTTTGGCTCACCCCAAGCTGAAGTACCATTATCTGGAGCAGGTGGTGTGCTTTTGCTCCAGACTGCAAAGAAAGAAAATGGGTCTCTAAGAAGGATCTGTTAAAGGAAACATCCTAGTATCGGGGGAGCCGGGGAGCCAGGGAGCCAGGGCGGGGGAGGGGTGGCGATAGTGGGAGAAAGAGGTGCTCCTGGGTTCTGCCGGCAGAAACAGGAATGGCTTCCACCCTCATGGAGGCAATGGGCATTGTCACGTTAACTTCTGGCCCAGTACTTCCACTGCCGGGAAATCATACCACAGATACACTTGTAAAGTACATAAACCTACAGGTGTAACAATTCTCACTGTATGGCTGCTGGAAGCCATCTGGAAGCGACCTAAGTATCTATCAAAAAGGGACTGGTTAGGCCAATTATGTCACCCATGAAATAAACACTGTACACGAAGCAAATAAAAGACAAAAATGTATGTGCTAACATGGAAAGTTTTAAAGTATGATGAAAAAAGCAAGGTGAAGAACAGTGTATACAGTACAATCCCTTCTGTGGAAAAGCTGTAAAGGATAGATATATTTTGCTATAGGTATGAACAAAATTTTTGAATGAGACACAATTTTTGAATGAGACATTACCTGTGGGAAGAGACCTTGGGGGCTAAGATTCTTTTATTTACTACATTTCGCTTTTCTGTACAGTTTAAAGTTTTTTTTACTAGATGAATAATAAATTTTTTTCACGTTAGCAGGTCTTAGGCCGGACAGGGAGTTAATAAGCAATCTTTATTTCCTGCTTCATTCTTTTCAATATTTGAGGGGGGAAAAAAGGAGAACTAGTTAAAAGCACTCATATTCTAAGTGGCCATAAATACATTCCCTGAACACCATGCTTACCTGGGGAGTGGAAAACTAAATATCAATTCTACCTAGAAAAACAAAAACCCCACCTGAACAGGGTATCCCCTTAATTTGTTGAATTATATGCTTTATGGGGACATTCAAGTTAACAATGCCAAGGACGGTATTACTAGCACTACTTTTAATTTACCAGGCATGGGGTTTCTATTCAAATAGAGGAAGAAGAAAATTTAATTCTGGGCAACTGATCATAATGAGGGAGCAATTTCTTATGTGAAGTATTCCACTTCCAGAGGTGATCTTTAAAAGTTATCTGGAAAGTGACTGAGACCTTCCAGATCTTGCTGTGCCACGGCATTCCAACGGCCCCTTCCAGAACACAAAATACTTCCCTTAGCTGGAGAAGGAGAAACACAGAGGACATGTCCATGGGTAGAAACTGAATGGAAATCAGGTCTATTTCTGCTACTATTTTAATTCTTCATTTTTAAAATCTGGACCATAGTTTGTTTAGCAAGATACATTTTTTTGGATTCTGCAAGACCAATACAATTATCAAAAACAAAAAAAAAAAACCAAACCTTTGGGAGACTAAAAGAGGGATGGCCATCTTTTTCCTTTTGTCAAGAAAGAACATTAAAATGTACCACCAGCATCTGTTATCACTATCATTTTATAAAAAGAGAATGTCTGTTAACAGTAGAGTAGGGTTAATGTAGAAAGACTTTCAGAACAAAACCAACTTGAATAAATGCAGCTTAATACCAACGCCCCGGTTTAGGATTTTTCCTTATCGAACCCGCAAGAAGCGGCCACTGCCTACCTGATGCAGATTTACTGGTCATCGGGGTAGGCAGGTTTGGTTCTCGAGGTGCTGGGCCCCCTTGGGAATTCTTATCCCACAGATTCACATTCTTGTAGTTATAACTGTTAGGGTCTCCCCATGCCGAAGTGCCATCATCGATGTCCATTTTCCGACTAATTGACTGTGGGGATGGCTCTTCCCAACCACTGGGTTCCTCATCCTTAGGGGTTACTGGCTGCGGCCCGCTGCTCCAGCTGGAAGTGGAAGGTCGTCCATTGCCTGGAGGTGGTGGGGGTGGGCCTCCCCATGAACCGGAAGCCTCTGGTTGTGGTGGCGGTGGCTGCTGTGGCTGCTGCTGCTGTTGGTGCTGTTTAGTCCAGGAACTGGGCTGTCTGCCAGTCTCAGTCCATGCTGGAGACCTTTTGCAATCTTCCCACCCACCTTTGGAAGCTAGGCTTGCATTCCCACTGTTCCCCCAAGTTCCGATTTCATTCTGCCCTCCTTCACCCCACCCAGACACAGGTTTACTTGCAGAACTTTCCCAACTGCTGTTTTTCGCTTGATCAACTTCCTCTCCCCAACCATTCTTCCCGGAAGTCCATCCTGGATTGGGCTGGCGTCCCCCTCCCCACCCCTGATCCTTGCTGGAGTTCTCATTCCAAGAGGAAGATGTCTTTTCATCCGGTCGTCCGCCTCCCCAGTTGGAAGAGTTGTTGTTCTTGTAGTCATTCCAGCCTCCTGTGTTCTTGGGGTCTTTCCACTCTGTAGAGGCTGAGAGCTCCCCCCATCCAGACTTCATTTGATTGCTTTGGCTGGGTGCGTCTCCCCAGCCCCCTGAGTTCTTGGTCTGTGTGGCAGCGCTCTCCCACCCCTCAGTTCCTTTGTCAGACTTCCCCTCAGGCCTTGGCACCTCTTCAATATCCCACACTGTGTCCTGCTTAATTTGAGTTTGGCCCCAGCCAGTGTTTGAGAGCACCCTGGGGTCCAAATCAGTTCGGCTCAAAAGAGTCTGTAAGACAGCCTGACAATCGGGATGTGTGGGCCGGTATGACCGACGGCCAGAATTATGACTGTCACTACTTCCTGCTTTGTGGTTGCTTCCAGTGCTTTGACCTCCAACTTCACTTCCTGTGGAGCTGGAAGATCTTCCCCAACAGGGAGCCTGGGCATTGCCTTGGTTTTCAGGGAGGGGGTGGCCCTTTTGATTGTCCCATGCTCCAGTGCTAGAATTTGGTTGGTTTGGACCACTCCATTCTCCAATTTTCAACTCATCAGACCCAGTCGGCTGTTTCCATTCTCCCTGAGAGACCCCAGATGTCATTTTGTTCCCTTCACCCCATTTGTTGTCATTAGAGTCCTGAGGGCCAAAGTTCCAGGACCCACCCGTAGACCTGTTATTGTTGTCCCAAGAGTCATTTTTTGACCCAGATGATTTCTGAACAGAAGCTCCTTTCCAGGAGTCCTCTCTATCCTTTCCATTGTTCCCATTGTTTCCAGAATTGCTTTGTCCAGAGGCTGTGTCAGTTCCAGAAGGCCCCCTAGCTGCACCCCAAGATCCAACACTCCCAGTCTTTCGATCTCCAGTGCTTTGTGAAGGGGCATCAGTGCTCCTGGAGGCGTTCCCCAAGCCCATTCCAAAGGGCATTCCCTTATTCTCCATGGGGTTTGGTGAACTTAAGTTCAAGGAGTTAGTGTTTCCATTTTTTGGTCCATCAGTGTTATGAATTTGAGCCTGTTCTCTGCCAGAGACAACAAAATTAACACCCGCATTTTCCATCTTTGACTGCTGCTCCCTGGATGCCTGACCTACTGTGCTAACCTGGGCACTGGGATTACTAGTATCTGTTTCCAATGCCCCTTTCCTAGAATTTCCTTCTTGGACCAGCGCTGGCCAGGCAGATGGGTTGCTATTTGGGTTAAAGTTGCTGAAGCCAGAGCCAGGTCCGACTCTATCCTGACCACTCACATTCCTCCAATTTCCTAGTCCATTGTTGCCCTCTGTAGTAGAGTTGGAAGATTGAACAGATTTAGTCTTAGGGTCAGATTTCCAGACCCCAAGATTACATTCGTTCCCAGAACTTGCAGACTGGCACTGGCTCCCTTTTCCTTTGTTACTAGTGGTGCTTCCTGGCAGAGTGCTCTTCTCAGAGCCAGGGTTCGAGGCACTGTTGTTATCGGTGGTGTTTTCGGAAGAAGACTCAGTGTCTTTGCTGGCAATACAAGGCCACTCTTCCATGTCAGACCCGTCTACAATCACCTTGTCCCGGATGTGAATTGGGTTGGGGGAGGCGCCGTTGTTGGAGGAGGCTCCCGGGCCCCAAGTGGAATTTGCATAATTTGAAGCAGCAGCACCTCCAAGGGTTGACTCTGGGAAAGAGATGATCTGATTAATCACAGCTATACATCACCTTTCCCCACAAACTAGCTTCTCTATCCAGTTGCCCGTCTTGGTTAACTGTGCCACACCTGTGCTAGTCATTTCTTCTCTTTCATTCTGCGGGGGTGGGGTATTGCTAAGTGTCACTCCACGTTTCTCAAAGCTGTCCCCTTGTCATTCCTACTGACAGAGAAGGGCCTTCTTGTATCATGAGACAATGCAGTAACAAGCTGAAGCTGCTTTCTATTTCCAATCTACTCTAAACACTCCTGGCCAGAGTAATTGCTCTGAAGCACCCCATCAATTAGATCACTGCTGTATGGGATGCTTCCGCAAGTTTCTTCGTGCACAAGAACAAAGCTAAACTTGAGTCTGATCAAGATGCTGCACAATCTGGGGCCAACTGACTTGTATAGTCTAATCTTCCACTACTTCCTATGTGGATGCCTACATTCCGCACTCCTCGACAGTCCACGACTTGTGCCTTCTCACCCTGGCACTAGTCCACACTGGCAGCTACTGGCTTTCCCGCTTGGATTCATATACTGAAATTTATCCATCTTTCTGGGCCTAGTTCAAGTGTCATTTCTTCTGTGGGGGTTTTTGGTTTGGTTTTGTAGTTCATCACCCGAAAATAACCTTTCCCTGTCTAAAGCCATTTTGCTCAGTGCTGGGGTACTGTGCTCCCATCTACCTTCTCCCACATTAGCACAGAGACTCATCCAGGAGCTCCCTCTCTTAGACAGAGACCCTATCTTGCTAAGGCTTGAATTCCTCATAGTGGCCAGTGCTTTGCTGCTCAGTAAGCATCTAATGAATGATGAATGCCCACCCAGCTAGATGCTGGGGCAGACGAGCATGGATCAGTTGTATGCCCAAGGAACTTAGTCTGATAGTCTGGCTCAGCACACAGTTTGGTGGAATTTACCATGTTTGGTGGGAAGAAAAATGACGTTTTTAACTCAGTAATTTCTTCTAAACTTGTTTTAGTTATTTTAACCAAGACGCTTTAAATCAATGTAAGGCTGAAAAAATATTGCATACAGCCATATTAAGTGTAGGAAAGTAGAGAATCTCCAACTCTTGAGATTTAGGGGGTCTCCTTGGTTTTAAGAATGCAAACGAGGGAGTACCCACATGGGACTCATGTCTACATCCAGGCCTGGCTAGATCTGGCTGCAGCAACACCTGACATGACCGCCCTGTACAGACTTCCTTTTGCAACTGCTTATGAGGGGCCAAGAAGGAGGGGTCCTGAGGCTTTCTTCTGCCTGCTTGGGCCTGGCCTGACGGCCACCACAGGAAAGCCTGCAAAGAGCCTATGTAACTGTGAGGTTTCTTTCCATCTTTACTCTGCACAAGAGACACTGACAGAATTTTCCAAGGCAATCCTATGTTCAAACTCAGAACCAGAATGAAGCATGCTTCAGTTAACAATAACCAATTCATTGTTCTTGCCAAGGCCTGATGATGTTCAAGCTCTAAATTTTAGTACAGCCTCAAAAAAAACTTGTAAGAGCTAAGAGGAAATCTGTTAATAAGCTTTAAAACAAAAGGGGGGGAGGTGATGTTTGGAGGTTCTTGGCTGTTGCTTGATTTAGTATTCATCTATTAAAAACTCTCAAAACTTGTAAAGCCCTTCTGCTAAAGATGCCTTATATCTACGTGCAGTTTTTTTGTCTGTTTAAAGTAGGCTCTATACCCAATGTGGGGCTCGATCTTATGGCCCCAAGATCAAGAGGGGCACACTCTGCTGACTGAGGCAGCAGGGCACCCCTGCATACAGTTCTTAACAAAGCTCAAAATCCTCTAAAGAAACACTTAATTTTAAAAATCCAATAAAAAATTATAGAATGGTATTATTTGGTATCTCCTCCCACCGAGATTCTACAGAGGAACCTAAGAGACGATTCTCTCTAGGCCCCTGGCATTCTGAGAGCATAAGCACAGGCAGGTAAGGTTCGGAACAAGCGTGTGCATACCCTGAGCACACACCTGTGCTGATGGCTGGAACTACAGACGCTCGGGTTTATAATGTGCTCGTCTGAGAAGGGAAAAAAGTCCCAAGTGGTGATGACGAGCAACAGCCACATTAGCGCTCATGCCAAGAGCACACACTAGACGCTAAAACCCCGTTTCAGAAAGTGCTGGTGTGCATTTCACTCTGGGATCCTCGCCTGTCTTCTGAGTGACCCCAAGAGTCTAGCTAAGGAAGGGCTTTCGTGGGCCCTATACCAGGCCACACTGAAGACACGCTCGCTCCCTTTAAAGCTGCCGCGGAATCCGTTCCCAGCGCGGATCCCTCACCTGGTGCAGTCCCACCGTCACCCTGCAGCAGCGTTCCTGTCACTTGTGCGTTGTTGGAGTTTGCTCCAGGTGCTGTGGAGGGAGGAGGCCCTGCCCCACCCCCGAGGAGCATGCAGGACGGTGGAGGGGGCTGCCCACGTTTTAGTAACACTTTGTGGTCCTGCTGGCAACGGAATCGCGGCGGCACCTCCCGAGGCATGTAGCGGGCGGCGCTTGGCGGTTGTCCGTTCGGCACTGCCACCCTTTTGGCATTGTTGCCACCATTGACTGGTGGCGATGGAGAGCTGCCAATTGGGCTGGCGGCCGTTGGTTGGCTTAAACTTGGTTTCGTCACTTCGGGCACTGAAAGAGAGAGATTGGGAAATGGTCTTTGAAATCAAATACATTTTTCTAAAGATTGTTTTTAAGAAAGCTTACATGAGACCAATTCCCACAGGACAACCCTTCTTCCATCCTCCTGCGGATGGACGTGGTCTTTCTAAACTTCCCGGCATCTTCGGTTTACTGGAGGGATGGCACAGGGGGGGAGGGATGGTGATGCGGGCCCAAAGACAGCGATGCCACAGAACTCCATTCTATCCATAAAGGGGGACTGGGAAGCAATCACCATCCCCTAAATCCCTGAAGGGCTGCCCAGCCAGTCTGAGGGTACACATGGGCACCAGGCAAAGCCGCTGGGAAAGGCTCAAGGCACTCAACCGGAATGCCCTTGCCCTTTATCCACCTTCTTGAAGACCTACCTCGGGGAAACTTTTCTTGAAGTCCCTGGACTAGACGGGCAAAACACCTTCATTTGTGCTCCTAGAACATGCTGTCCATCTTTCTTCACTATGAATTTATCACATTATATTGAAATTCTCATTCATGAGTCCCTCACCCTCACCGGGTCAAGGAGTCCCTCAAGAGTGAGGACCCACCTCTCATCTTTTCTCTTAGGGCCTAGCACAGAGTAGATTCCCACAGGAAACCTCAGCCCTGGAGAGTCACAAAATCAACTGGGTTTTGGTTTCTACAGCTACCTGAACTTGAACACTCTTGCTTCGCAATTTGTGAATAATTAGAAAAATTATAAATTTTTTTGCTTGTGTCAAAAGAATTTTTTAAGGGTACCTTGTGTGTTTATCCCAACTCTTTATTTAAAATAAAAATTTCGGGGAGCCTGGGTGGCTCAGTGGGTTAAAGCCTCTGCCTTCAGGTCAGGTCATGATCTTGGGGTCCTGGGATTGAGCCCCGCATCGGGCTCTCTGCTCAGCAGGGAGCCTGCTTCTTCCTCTCTCTCTCTCTGCCTGCCTCTCTGCCTACTTGTGATCTCTCTGTCTGTCAAATAAATAAATAAAATCTTTTAAAAATAAAAAAATAAATAAATAAAATAAAAATTTCAGGGGCACCTGGGTGGCTTAGTCGGTTAAGCAGCCGACTCCTGATTTCAGTTCAGGCCATCATCTTATTAGGGTCGTGAGATCAAGCCCCTCCCTGGGCTTGGCAATGGGCACAGAGACTGCCTAAGAGTACTTTTTCTCTCTCTCCCCCTCTGTCCCCCTTAAAAATAAAATAAAAATTTCAAATAAAATTAAATAAAAATTCCAAAATGAAGGTATTTTTCCTATTTATTTTAAAGAATTTAATGTTTGGGGCATCTGGGTGGCTCAGTTGTTGAGTGTCTACCTTCAGCTTAGGTCATGATCCCGGGGTCCTGGGATCAAGCCCCGAATCGGGCTCCCTGCTCAGCGGAAAGCCTGCTTCTCCCTCTCCCACTCCCCCTGCTTATCTCTCTTGCTGTCTCTCTCTCTCTCTCTCTGTGTCAAATAAATAAATAAAATCTTAAAAAAAAAAAAAAAAGAATTTAGTGTTTTATCTTACTTTTAAAAATGCCAAACAGGAAGTCTGGAACGTGCAGGGTGACTGAAAATATACCTTTTGGTTTTCCCCTCAACCCTACAGAGAATGTTCTACGACGGCACCTCCTTTGCTTCATCCTACCAACAGACTCCCCCCTCCTTCCAAGAAAATCTACCTGGCAAACAGAGGCTAGCAATGTTACAGAAACAACCACTGAGTCCGATAAGGCAGATGATTCTGAGGCCCAAATCCCTGACCTCCAGAGGCATGTTTGGGCTAGCTCTGGTGGCCGTACTGCTCCCACTGCTGAAAGGGTGCTGGGCCAGCATGCTGCTCATTGAACTGGCTCCTTTATGGAGAGAGAGATACCATCAGAAGTCAGGGGCCCGATCTACTCCCACTGGACACTGGTGAGCACTGTGAGTAACAAAAACAAATAGGAGCCTAAAGTCACTTCAAGGCAACCCCTGGTCGAATCTTAGCCAATCATGAGGCAGTCCTGGGCCTCCCAGTAAGGGAGGTCAGAGAATCCACAACCTATGAGCAGAATAAAGCTATTTCTTGTGAAAGTAAGTTGGTCGTTACCAGATATTATCAATATAGTAGGTTCTGCATGACCTATAACAGCCAATAGATAAAAATAACTGATAAATGAATGAAGATGAATTATTCAGTGATTCATTTTCTATCTGTGCCTGTAAGATTCCCATAGCAGATGGTGTTCCCAATCCCCTCTCCTCTTATTATGACAATAAACAAGAAGTTGGCAAGGCCTGGGAGGAGTCTTCCCAATTGTTGTTGTTGTTGTTTTTAAGATATTTATTTATTTGGCAAAGAGAAGAGGGTGGGGAGAGCACAGACACAAGCAGGGAGAGTGGCAGGCAGAGGGAGAAGCAGACTCCATGCTGAGCAGGGAGCCTGACGCGGGCTTGATCCCAGCATGCTTCAATCATGGCCTGAGCCAAAGGCAGACGATTAAATGACTGAGCCACCCAGGTCCCCATGAGTTGTGTCTTAAAAAAACAAACAAACAAACAAACAAACAAAAACCTGAACATGAAGATGAGGTCTAAACTCTTCCCACATTTAAGTTACTTGAGTACAAGTTTCCCCATACTTGGACTTTAACGTTTATGTCCAAGTGTTTCCCAAATCGCTACGTCCAACTCAGATCTTTCACCGTTCTTCCTTTTAGCCCTCCAACTTGTTCCCCAGCGCCCCATTATTTCTTAGCTCAAGGAACAGAGTCATCACCTAACCATCTGCTCAAGTAGGAAACCTGGAAGGTGTCCTAGACTTTGCTCTTCCCCGCACATCATTATCCAATCATCATTACATTCCAATGAACCAAAGCATCTCTCTGATGCCTTCCTTCCTCCTCCACCACTGTTCCTAACCAGGTTCAAGTCCTCACTGCCTCCTCCCTAGACCATTCTATGCCCACCTATCTGAACCATATGTCAACTATCAGCATTCACTCACTCTCTAGAGGCAGTCAATTCCATCTCTGAACAAAGGCTCCCACCAGTGTGAGAACACACAGGTGTTTCTACCAGGCGTGACGCATACGGCAATTAGTTTAGTTTGTAAATTAACTACCTGGGGGGAACCCACCTCAAATCTTAATAAATGAGAGTAGCCTCAAGGTTATCCCAACCACTAACACACATTTATTAAATATGCCTTCTGGGGACGCCTGGGTGGCTCAGTTGGTTAAGCGGCTGCCTTCGGCTCAGGTCATGATCCCAAGTCCCATATCGGGCTCCTTGCTCGGCAGGGAGCCTGCTTCTCCCTCTGCCTCTGCCTGCCTCTGCCTGCCTCTCTGTCTGCCTGTGCTCACTCTCTAACAAATAAATAAATAAAATCTTATAAAAAAATAAATAAATATGCCTTCTGGGGTAGACTCAGAGGAGAGACTTGTGGCCAGTGTACCTCAAAGGTCCGTCACCCCAAGTATGCTGATGGGAAGGTGCTGTCCCTCAGCTGTGTGCAAGGTGGGGTAAAGGTCATGACCTGCTGCTGTGCATGACAGAATCTAAAAATTTCAACTTATATTGAGCTGGAAGCTTTTCCCTGTACTTGGCTGTGAGAACAGGTCGCACTTGAACAAAACACCTGACAGACATTTACCAAGAGACTGCAAAGGGTCAGGCACCAGGACCCTGCATATCCCGGAAGATGGCTGCTTGCGCTTCCTCAGGCGGTAAGCCTTCCACTGAGGGTTAAGCATCTCCACGCATATCACCCTTCCGAAGGCGACACAGGCTCCAATCATTGACCAATCTGGCCCGAACAAGTTGATTTCTGTCTCTTTACACAGTGTGGTGCCCGTTACAGGAATTGCAAATCCCTTCCTAGATACTGTATTTCTATGAACGGCACTTAAGGTCATGTCAGTCATCTTTTCTTCAAGATTTTATTTATTTTAGAGAGCTGGAGCACACACACACGCGGGCGCAGGGGCAGAGGAAGAGGGAGAGAGAGAATCTCACGCAGACTGCGCTGAGCACGGAGCCGGATATGGGACTGGGTCTCACGACCCTAAGACCACGACCTAAGTCGAGCCAAGAGACAGAGGCTTAACCAACTAAGCCACCCAGATGCCCCAGGTCATGTTTGTTTTTATAAATCAATCATTTCATACTGATAACTATACCATTAAGCCAACCGTGACCCTAACATCTTTTTAGCAAGGAAAAATTGCTATGTCCAAACTCCTCCACTGCACCGTCTTTCTAGTCCTGATCTTTTTTTAAGGAGGCTCCAGGCCCAGTATGGAGCCCAATGCAGGGTTTGAAGTAATGACCCTGAGATTCAGACCTGAGGTGAGATCACGAGTCAGATGCTTAACTGACTAGCCACTCAGGTGCCCCTTTTTAGTCCTAACCTTATCCTTCATCCCCGTTATATCTGGTCTATTACATCAATCCCACAGGCTCTTTCGATTCTAAGTCCAATATCCAACGAAGTGGGATATCAGCTTCTACCTTAAGCACTTCATATTGTCTGCTACTGGGGAGCAAGGCCCTCCTCTAGGCCGTGTCTTCACATAACCTCCACTTGAAATCTTACTCTATTCTCCAGAATTCTCTTTTTATAAAATAATGGAAGATAAAGACAGAACATATAATGAATCTATCTTTTTTTCTGAAATGTGGATAGATCTTACTTCAGTCCTCTGTACAACCAGAGACCTGGCACCAACAGTCTTTTTTCTCATAGGGTCTATTGGGAAAAGAGGGGCAGATTCAGAGTTATGGGGAGACTGCCTAAGAAAGGCACCATCTTTGGGAAGAGGAACAGGACCCAGAAACATCAGCTGAGGGAAGAGAAGAAAGGGATTTAGAGTGCCCAGACAGGCTTTTGGGAACAAAGATAAAAATGTGGCTGTTAAGTGGGGCAAAACCCCAGAAAGATCAGGCCCAGTGCTAGGCCCTGTCTTCATATAACCTCCACTTGAACTCCTGTTGTATTCTCTCCAGAATTCTCATTTTTCCTTTCCCTCTACTTATGGCCTAATATACCCCAGAGATAATTTTTATTTTTACTTCTATTTTCTCCCTGGTTCTACTAAATAAACTCCTTAGGAGATCTGAAACAGGCTTTCAGCTCACTTAGGGATTAACTTCTGATGGGGGATAGGGTGGGAAGAGTATGGAAACAGTGAGGCTATAATCCATTTTATGGCAGGTGAGAGAAAAATCCTAACTGGAAAGAAAATTCAATAGTAAGTAGGAAAGAAAGTTTGATTTTTAAGATTTTGGCAGAGGGAAGAGGAATGTTTTTCTGAGAACAGACCTAGCATATACACAAAAAAAATCCAAGAATGCCTTAATGGATTTTCGATTTTCCAATAGAAACACCACTTACCATACAGAGCAGCTTGTTTCCATAGCTCAGTTAGTACTTGGCGTCATGAACATTAGAGTTGTAGCCAAGCCCAGGAACCTAACCCCCATGTTTCAACAACCACAGAGCCTGGATTTTCCAGGAAAATGCCAATACTCTCATCTGTTGTCTTGATAATCATCAGAAAGTCCTATAAACATAAATACTATGTGCCCAAATCCTTTCCTAGATAGTATGTTGGTTTAGAAAATATAGACTCTGTATCAGTAACTCTATTTTTATGGTAAAGTATAATTTCTATTTCAAACATATAATTTATAAAGATACGTCCAAATGAAGCTCACTTCTGTGTTGGTACTGGCTAAAAGTACAAGGGGAGAACACTATTCTCTCTAACGAATTAAGACAATTATAACTAATAATGGTTCTTACGAGTTTATTTTATACACTATAAGGCCCCAGACTACATTGTCCCTTGATATACATTTTTTTTTAAAGATTTTATTTATTTATTTGTTAGAGAGAGCGAGCGAGCACAGGCAGACAGAGAGGCAGGCAGAGGCAGAGGGAGAGGCAGGCTTCCTGCCGAGCAAGGAGCCTGATGTGGGACTCGATCCCAGGACGCTGGGATCATGACCTGAGCCGAAGGCGGCGGCTTTAACCCGCTGAGCCACCCAGGTGCCCTTGATATGCATTTTGATTAGAAATACATTATAGTAATGTTCAGTCATCTGAGAATTTGTTTTCCCGAGCGAAGCTTCCTTAAAAACTAGCACTATCTTTACCAGTTTTCTCACTGTTTGACTTGCTTTGGCCTAGTAGTCAACAAAAGAAAACAAAACCAATTAGAAAACCATCATTAGAGGGCCTCCCATCACATCTTGGCCTATCCATTCATATCTTGGCCTATCCATACCCTCCGATCACATCTTAGCCTATCCATACCCGGACCTTCTTCCAAGTTATCACAGTCCTAATGTGATTCCTTCCATCCAAGGCAGTGGTTCTCAACCTGGGGCATGTACTGGGGTCACCTATAGAGCTTCTGAAAATACATCTGCTAGGCCTGTGGCCTGACACCACAGAGGTTTAGGAGGAGGTCCATATTTTCGATTTTCCAATATGTGTATTTTGGCAAGTCTATGCAAATTATGTCAACGCACACCCTAGCTGAGAACCACCTATTTAAGTGGGCAAGGACAGGAGCCAGAACACTGGTCTCAAGAAATGACGTCTACTATTCTGCAGGGGAACCAACCAAAAGTGCAGCCATCACTGCATAATCCAGACTGCATAATCCACCCTGCACCAGATTATGCATGAGACTGCGTAATCCAAAGTAAGAGCAGAGAGAGAGACCTGAAAGCACACAGACCATTAGGCGGGGGATAGCCTGAAGAACATCTGCTTCTGTTTACGACACATCACTGGTCTGTAACAGAGTTAAAATGTATTATTTTTTGAGAAAGCACATTCCAGGCTCTAGCTCAGAGGACCATCTGACCATCCCAGACATTTAACACGCCCTTTCAGACACAATGCATGGCATACGTCAAGATGTTTAGCAATCGGGACATCTTGGTGGCTCAGTGGGTTGAGCTGCTGCCTTCGGCTCAGGTCATGATCCCAGGGTCCTGGGATCGAGTCCCACATGGGCTCCTTGCTCGGCAGGAAGCCTGCTTCTCTCTCTGCCTCTGCCTGCCTCTCTGCCTGCCTGTGTGCTCTCTCTCTCTCTCTCTCTCCTTCTCTCTGACAAATAAATTAAAAAAAAAATTAAAAAAAAAAAAAGATGTTTAGCAATCCTCTGCAGTTTCCATCTATAAATTAGCAGCTGGAGTTTTCTTTTTCTTACTATTTTGAAAAGGTTCAGTTCGAAATCATGACCCACATACTTTCAAAACAAGGTATTACTTCTTCTAATCTCTTTTGCCTTCTAAAAAATTTAAGGCCAACTAGAAACACTACTACAAGTACTTTTAATTTGTCATTACTGCTCTTCAGTGGTTGTAAACAACCAACTTAATTACCTTGCACCCACTCTCACTAACCAAGCGGATTGGAGGCTGAGTCAGCAAGGGTGTAAAATCTAAACACAGAAGGTTCAATCACTGAAAAAAGAAAAAAAAAATCTTACCTTTGGTTTTTTGTTCCGTGACCTGAAAAATAAATTAACAGATAAAAGTGAATGAGATATGCTTTCTAGTTCCATGTTATAGGACTACTGTAATTCTAACGACTTAAGTAATTCAGGCTATTTGACACGCAGACATAGTTCAGATCCAGGAAAAAAGCTTGAGTGTCTACTCAGATGTCCTTCTATAAAGATAATGGCCACATGTCCAGTTATAACTTGTAAGACCACTACTATGGATGCTAAAAATTAAAACAAAAAGCATTCCCCTCTTATTAAATGGTGAAGGACCTGTACCAGGAATGCTGTTGGTCATTTTCATACTATGACTGGAGAAAAGCAAATGGACAGAGCCTAGAAACTAAATTAGCCATAGACACAAAAAGATCATCACCCTATGAGTGTGGACTCAAACACTCAATCTCAAATCTAGAAAGCAGAAGTTCAGAGGCCCATCATCAGAGGTATCAGAAGCCATGGCAGAAAGGATTGAAAACTAAGCCATACCACTTCCTGGCTGTGTGATCTCAGTTTTCTATTTATCTGTTGAATGGAGATTAGTAATAACAGTATCTTGGGTACAAAGGGTTGTTATAAGGATTAAATCAGATGATCTTATGCCAATGCTCAATAAATGTTTGTTGTTTTTAATCAAAGTTCATGTAAAACAGTATGAAATACAGCAATGAGTAAAACACGTAAATTCTGAACAAATAAAGACTGCTTTGTTGAAAGTATTTCTTTATATAGTAACTAATAAATCTATGGAAGTGACTAATCTAAAAGGTTGGATAGGCTGAATGTAGTAACAGGTTTTTAGAGAGTTTGGATAGGATGATTAGGAGCCACATGGAAAACTGCTTCTGCTGTTGGGAGGAAAATAAAGGACGGCACCTAATTATACATGCCCTATGATATTAAAAAAACCACGAAAGGCCACGCATAAGAAAAGCACCCAAAAGGAAATGCACCAGAATTCTAATAGGCTTACATTATTTTCATTACTATTATTATCAAGATTGTGCATGATTTTGACTCCCTTTCCCCAAATGTTAATCTTCTAAAGCATTTTTTAATGGTTCTCTGACTTTGAAATAGAAAAGAAGATGTTTGGTTTTTGGTGGCTGAGAACCAGACCAAGCCACTGCTGTGGGTGCTCATGAAAGCATGCCGGTCTTTGGAGTGTATGTCCTGCAGCTAACCAACCCGCTTTGCAGTGGATTCCGGCACACTAGTGCCCGACACAGAATCTGAATCAAATGCCCTAGTTGTATGACCTCCTGGAGTGTTCCTTACATTCCTGCATTAAAAGACAAGCTAATTCGACTCTAGACGGCACTTTAAAATGAATATGCTTCCCTGTACCAACTGTTAAAAGAGCTCAAGTCTACTGTGCAATTTTTCTAAAACTCCGTTTAACCATGAATGAACTGATCTGTATCCACATACCAATTCCTTAAGGCAATTTAAATTTTGTAACATTATAAATATTTCTCAGAATGCCATTTTGAAGATCAGTTATACAGGAAGTCAATGCCTTCCCTAGTTGTAAGTGACAAACCCAAATAATGTCAACTGTGTCTTACAATGTGGGTTCTGTTAAAAGAGCTATCCTCCAGACGGTGGGAAGCTGGATGATCAAAGCATGTGTTCCGCCAACACTGAACAATGGTCCTTTAGCAGCATTAGCTTAATGAATGTGAACGGAATCCTTCCTTGACACCTTTCTCATGAATGGAAATCTAACCCAGTTTACTCAGTGATGGCTCTACAAAGAGCAAACTGCTCATGAGAAAAGCTCAAGTTTAATGTCTGTATGGAAATAACTTCATTTATTTTTAAGGAAAAGTCCATTCTTCAAGAAAATCGCATTGCCAGCACTCATTCTTAACCACTGATTTGTTAAACAAACAGTTTTTTTTTAAAAAATATTTTATTTATTTATTTGATAGAGAGAGAGAGAGAGAGATACAGGTAGGCAGAGAGGCAAAGAGAAAGGGGTTAGCACGCTCCTTCCCTGCTGAGCAGAGAGCCCAATGCGGGACTCGACCCCAGGACCCGGGACCCTGGGATCATGACCTGAGCTGAAGGCAGAGGCTTAACCCACTGAGCCATCCAGGCACCCCTAAACAAACAGTTTTTGAGTGACTCTTAGGTACTGGGCACTGCCCTAACATCCCAGAAATACAAATATGAGTAAAACCTTGGGAAGACAGACACGAAGAGATGATTGAAGAGCAACAGGGTAAGCAGCGAGAAGGATGGAAGCACCGTAAGCAGTGCTGACTGAATGAATGACCACATGATATAGCCTCTGGCACATTCCCTACGATTCTTTGCATCATAGCACATTTTATGCCTCCTCGTTGAGGCGCTGTCTCTACAATAAGGCTGGAAGCCACTAAGACAATCACATGGTAAGCTTTGTGCTCTTCCTTAAAACTGCTAAATCAGAATTTAATTCTGGAATGGCACAACGGTTCAGTATGATACAACAATACGAAGGCCATGTGTTGGCCTGAATCCCGTGTCAGCCGATCTAGAACATTTTTGAACAAAAATGATGGAATGTTACTGTTCATACGTAACCATTTGGAATTTTATTTATGGTGATTTTCTTCTTTGCCATAATTTCTGAACCAGTTCTTCATGCAGATACAAGTACACAGGGAGAGTGACCAGCTGTATAAATAACATTCTCTGCCTAAATCCCCGATTCGCTCTTGAATAAACCCACACCATCTTGTATTGTAAATCATTTTTCTATTAGTGGATCCACAGTAAAGTTTACAGATGCATATTTTATCAATCACATCCAGATGCTGATTATTTTCCAGTTGAGGAACATTATGATCTTTGTGAAGAATGAAGACAGATCACAGATTGCCTAAAATAGTCACTCGATTTGCTATCTTCTTGTTACCAGCCTTTGCTCAAGTTCACCCATGTCCAGCCTATTAACCATTCATTCCCACAGACTGCAAAATCCCATTTTTATATCAATTTAGTTGATGAAATGGGAATGCCCTAAAGGAAAGAAAACCTTCACTGCGGTTTACTCTCCATCGCTCCAGTTGGAAGGTCAGTATGCGGAGGGGCAATGCCCTGACACGTTCTCGCCAGTGGACCTGCTTATCACACCTCAACATGTGGAAGGAGGCTGTGTCTCCAAAGGTAAGTATGAAACAATCCTCTAGGCTGTTATCTGGCATCTTTATTCAGACTCTTTTCTGACATTTTAGATAATTCTAACAAGCTCAGATCAGAAGCAACGTTAAAAGCAGGTGCCCTGATAGCATGAGGATGGGATGGTGAGTACACTATTAACAGAAACAGAAACACCATGAAAAGCAGACAAAACCGGGGCGCCTGGGTGGCTCAGTGGGTTAAAGCCTTTGCCTTCGGCTCAGGTCATGATCTCAGGGTCCTGGGATCGAGCCCTGCATCGGGCTCTTTGCTCAGCAGGGAGCCTGCTTCCTCCTCTCTCTCTGCCTGCCTCTCTGCCTACTTGTGATCTCTGTCAAATAAATGAATCTTTAAAAAAAAAAAAAGCAGACAAAACCTTAATGAGCATGCACAGCAGTCAATTATATTACAGTACCAAACAGTAACACATATTCCTTTTAATTAAGTCATGAAGATAAAATTTTATTTTATATGTTTAATGTGGCAGAGTCATATGCAATCCAATTCAGAAAATATTTCCAGTATTGTTTTTTCTCCTGGCATTCAAAAATGATCTGTTTTAGAAATTCAGAAAACTGACTTATGGGAATAACGGGTCTATCCAATGATGCTGAGAGAACTTGTGGTGCCCCATGACACCTCACACTGGTCTGTGTATGCCTGCCTGCCTGGAGTCTGTTCTAAATCTGGACTTCCCTCTGAACCTTGTAACAGTTTCTACCTCCCTAAACTTAGCTTCAATAACCTGGCACTAGAGCAGGGACCCTCAAACCTGACTTAGAGTTGAGGTCCTACTTCCCAAGTGTGTTTGTGAGCGGTAACAAGAACTGGAGGCACAGGGAGGGAGCGGAGGAGCACACACTGAAGGAGGGGGGCGGGGCCAACTGGTCTCGGCTCAGACAGCCCAGAGGTCCAGCTCCTCAATTAAGACTTGCCAGTTTAGGGGAGCATCTGGGTGGCTCAGTTGTTGGGCATCTGCCTTTGGCTCAGGTCATGACCCCAGTGTCCTGGGCTCCAGCCCTGCAACGGGCTCCCTGCTTCTCCCTCTCCTACGCCCCCTCTGCTTGTGTTCCCTCTCTTGCTGTGTCTGTCAAATAAATAAATAAAATCTTAAAAAAAAAAAAAAAAGGACTTGTCAGTTGACAGAAGTGAGGCCTGTGTCCTTTTTCTTCTACCATCTCTTTTTCCCTAAGCAAGGGCTTCAAAGCCATGGTATATTATCTCCCCCAAAGCTCTAAGCAGACTCTTACAAATGACAGTGCTGTAGAGGGACCAAAAGGAGAACACTGGGGTGAACTTAACAAGCCTTAAGAAGTTATTTTATAAGCTAACCTAAGAAAATGGAGATTAATTATGATACGAATAAGGACACTCAGTAAGAATTTAAATGTTGGGGACTCTCTTGCCTTTCTTGATTTCGTTTACTGCTGTTCTCATTAAATCAGCTGTAGCACTCCTGAATACCTACTTATGGAAACAAATGTAGGTCTCCAACTTTCTCCCACTTTCAGATCTTAAAACTTTCGAGTGAACTAAGCAGCATTACTGGGCTGGCAGGTATCGAACCCAAGGCAGTTACTTACTCTAGGTGCTTGGGGGATGTCAAGACAGACTTAAGTGATTAAACCCACCTTCTGGGGGTGCCTGGGTGGCTCAGTGGGTTAAAGCCTCTGCCTTCGGCCCGGGTCATGATCTCAGGGTCCTCGGATCAAGCCCCACATCTGGGCTCTCTGCTCAGCGGGGAGCCTGCTTCCCTCTCTCTCTGCCTGCCTCTCTGCCTACTTGTGATCTCTGTCTGTCAAATAAATAAATAAAATCTTAAAAACAACAACAACAACCCACCTTCTGAGTGGCTTCTTTTTTCTTTTTATCCTCTTTCTTCCTTTTCTTGTCTTCCATTAACTGTTCTTCCCTTTCTTGCTCCTTCTCTCTGTTAAAGTAATATCACACCAGAAGGTTAACATCTATATTCAGTCTATTTGTAGCCAGTGAAATGTTTGTAGATGGTGTGCAAACATTCCATCTCTGTGACTGAGCAGAACCCGGTATTTTACTTAAACTAAGAGGATGCATGAAACTCACCACATTTGGTTATCCCCATATTTTGGTTTGTTACTCCTTTTACAAAATACGACCATTTGGTTTTAAAGAACCCATTAAAGTAAGCTTTAAAATAGCTTCCTAAAACAACACACACACACACACAGACACACACACACACACACACACACACTCGGCAAAACCCTTGATTTGAATATATGAGAGCATCTGGTTGCCTTTTAGGGGATATTCCTGGCATCCATGGATCTATAGAACACTCAGTACCTGGTCTTAAAAACACAAGTAGAGAACACATGAGGCAAAGCATTAGCAATGTCAAAGAAAAAAAGGTTTTTAAAGGTTTTTATTTATTTATTTGACAGAGGGGGTGAGAGAGAGAGAGAGAGAGAACAAGCAGGGGGAGCAGCAGAGAGAAGCAGACTCCCCGCTGAGCAGGGAGCCTGACAGAATTTGATCCCAGGACCCTGAGATCATGACCTGAGCCTAAGGCAGCCGCTTAACCGACTGAGCCACTGGGCGCCCAAGAAAAATTCTGTGATAGGCAACAGGCCTCAAAAATAATACAAAATATATTAATCACAATATACAGTTACATATCACAATTTAGGCATTTTCCCATGATAACTCCAGCGTGGTTAACATACAACTCTACATTCTGCATTTCATATTTTTTTTCTATATTATTAATACGGGACACTTTACATGTTTTCTACTTGTTTTTTTTAATAATTTTTTTATAAACATAGAATGTATTATTAGCCCTAGGGATACAGGTCTGTGAATTGTCAGGTTTACACACTTCACGGCACTCACCATAGCACATAAAAATGTGGAACGCTTCAAGAATTTGTGTGTCACCCTTGCACAGGGGCCATGCTAATTTTCTCTGTATCGTTCCAATTTTAGTATATGTGCTGCCGAAGCAAGCACTCTACTTGTATTTTTAAGGCGGGTACCCAGCATCCTATAAATCTGTGTACCCCTTCCTGAATGAGTTCACGACTGCGGCTTCCTGGACACACGCATTAAGACAACCAATGAGAGCAAAAATGATCCATGACACTGAACATTCTAGTTGAACATGTGCTGAATCTTAGGAAATTAAGATAATGTAATTGATGCTTCACATGTAAAAATAATGTAATATTTAGACTCATATACCCCATAACATGCGTTTGAATATAAGGTATACAGAAGGCTGCCAACCTCCACTCCATGCAGCAAACAGGAAAAGCACATCGCCAAACTACTGGGGCTGCTTCCAAGTTCAAAGCAGAGCCCAACGCCACTCTGCGAACGGCGGAGCTAGGAGGAGACTGAGATCTGGAGCCCAGTCCCCACAAAGTACTGAACAGATACTTAGGATTTTAGGTGATCCAGCACACTGAACTCATGGCTTCACAGATACCATCCAGAAAAATGCTAAGTTCAAAGTCAGACACATGAAAGAGAAACGTGAAGTAAATGTTTGCTGGCGTGGCAAAAGCCACAGAGACGGTTCCTGAAGGGCTCGAGTCGGGGAGTGGTAACGCCTCGAGCTGTACAAAGAACTGACCATCAACACTGAAGGCAGCTCTCCTGATCGGGTAATGCTTTGTTCCTAGAAAACGAGACCTAAATGACAACAACTAAGGACCAGGTATTCTACCTACATGCCAAGCCTCCTGGGGTTCTGTCCATATTCACAAATACTGGCCCTTCTCCCTCCATGCCTCTGGCATAGACATACAAAAGCCTGATGTGCACAGTTCACACCCCAAAGGTAATTTCAGTGGAAACTTTACAAACACCATCAAGGAAGAGGTTTTATTGTGATTCCCGTAGGTTGAATGCTGGAACTCTGTGGAGTCAGATGATGTGTCCCTCAGTCTCAGCGGGAACTCGTGGTGGAAACCCGCGGCAGTGCACCACTTCCAGACGTGGCATTATGAAAACTGGCAAGATGGAGGCTGACCATCTAAGGCAGGCTGGCCAGGGATCCTGCTGTAGTTGCTTACTCTGGATGTAAGTGGGAGAAGATGGGATTCCTCATGACCCAGTTACTGTAACTCAGTTCCTGTATTTTAAAGTGCAATGGATTACTGAGAAAGAGCAACACAGTCTGAAAATCTGTTTAAATATCCAATGCTTTAAAGAGCAGTGAGTTGCAATTTCTTTCTGTATCTATTCTAAAAAGTTTATTTTAAAAACTCAATGTAGAAAAAAAGCAAAGTAAGTCTTTAATGAAACACATTCTTCAAAACAACTAACCTTTTCAAGTATTTTTTCCTATAAACAGGTAATTCAGGGAAAGGGACCAAAATTCATATTCACTACAAGATTTATTTCCAAAATAAATATTTTTCAAAGCTTTCCAGGAGACAGGCTGTGCTTTCACCGTGATCTTTTACTGCTTATATTGGTAGAATTGAGTTTTCTCTTTAGATTTCACTTCCTTAGGAAGAATTTATTTTCCCAAACCAAACCTGACTTAAAAATCTGCCATTTAGGGGCACCTGGGTGGCTCAGTCATTAAGCGTCTGCCTTTGGTTCAGGTCATGGTCCCAGGGTCCTGGGATCGAGTCCCGCATCAGGCTCCCTGGTCAGTGGGAAGCCTGCTTCTCCCTCTCCCACTCCCCCTGCTTGTGTTCCCTCTCCCGATGTCTCTCTCTGTCAAATAAATAAATAAAATATTTAAAAAAAAATAAAAGGTATTTATACCTCTAACGTCAAACCTTCCATCCAGCAATCAAATACAAGTGCTGGGTGACTAGCTGGGTCCCACTTAACCATCAACTGCTTCTAAGTCTAAACACAGAAGAAAGAATTCACATTCTCCTGCATCTCTAACTATGCAGCCAGATCCAAGTGTAAACACTATAATCTAGAATAAATCTAGAATAGTAAAAAGCCAAAACTACTTTTTTTTTTTTTAGATTTTATTTATTTATTTCAGAGAGAGAGAGAGTGAGTGAGAGAGAGCATGAGAGGGGAGAAGGTCAGAGGGAGAAGCAGACTCCCCATGGAGCTGGGAGCCCGATGCGGGACTCGATCCCGGGACTCTGGGATCATGACCTGAGCTGAAGGCAGTTGCTTAACCAACTGAGCCACCCAGGTGCCCCCCAAAACTACTTTTAAGAAAGGTCTAAGGTGAAAGAAAATACAACAGTGTTTTCTTGTTTCTTTTAAAAAAAATAACCATTAATTGAAAGAAGTAGAAGTAACTACTTGTTGAGAAAGGTAATACTTGAATAAAGGGGAAAATATCCAGTATTCACCTGAGCTGAGGCAGAGCCAGACTCCTATTCGGCTCACAAGTTCAGAATACGGAAGAGCACTTGTGCTAACGTTCCTAAAAACCCACCACATCACACATTCAAAGGCTCCAAGAGTCTAAGAGCACACAGGGCAAGTTAAGAGCCGTGCCATCTGGACACCTCCCTAGAGCTCACATTCAAGATCACTCAGTACAGTTCTAACTTCCGTATTTTCCCTCATCCGTTCTACCTAGCTGCTAGAAAAACCTTCCTCCTTCTGTGGCCCAATCACACCTTACCCTGTTATCAAGTCTTGGCTCAATATCCATCTACATCATCTCCAATTCACAGGAAACGTGCCCTCCCCTGGACACCCCACAAGCCCCCGAGGGGTTGGTAGCTATCCATCACGGGCAGCATCAGACCACACAAAAGGACTTCACGGCAGCATGGCGGCTTTGAACATGGAGGGCTCTGGGGAACAGAGGTTGGTTTGGGGCTCGTCTGTGTTTCGCCTCTCCTCTTGCAGGATGCCCAGGAACGGATCCATCCATTCCTTTAACAGACATTTCCAGGTGCCTAACACGGGCTGGCCCTTTCCTAAGCACTGGGGATACAGAAGAAATAAAACCAAGCCCCAGCTCTCGGCGGGGTGGGGTGGGGGGGGGGCGGGCTTACATTCTGGTGGGGAAGAGAGGAAACAAACAAACAAGATCTACAACAAAACTCTATGTATCAAATCTACACTTCAGGCGGCAACAAGCACCCTGGAGAAGACAGGGTGGGACAAGCTGATGGAGATGGCGGACAGGGAAGAGAGCATCTTACATATGATGGTTAGAAAGGCCTCTCTCATCAGGTGGCCTAAGAATCCCCCTGAAGCGAGGGATTATGTGGGCGTCTGGGAGACAGCATATGAGATGTCTGAGGAACCAGGAGCTTGTGTCTGAGCAGGAAGGGAGAAAGTGGTGGGTGGGGCCAGAGAGGTAGCAGGGGCTCCTCTTAGAATGACTGCATTTCTCAAGTTAACTGGGACCTGTCTTCTCACAATGGAGTAATGATCACCACTTCCAAAATCTCTTGTTCTCACCTTCAACCAAAAGGCCCACCTTTCCTCTCCGGTGTCAACATTTCTAGGGCTGCGGTTTCCGGCCTCAGAGGTTACTTGCGTGCCTCCCTCAGAGCACCCACCACAGTGCAGAATCCTGAGCTAGCACGTTTGCACTCGCTACCCACGAAGTCTCTGAATGCAGGGGAGCTGGCCTTACTTTTCTTATGCACCCAGAAAAAAACAAAACAAAACAACAAACAAACAAAAAAACCAGAAACAAAAACTAGGGACACATCAGGTCCTCCAGGCAAATGTTACCAAAATGCATGATTACAGAGTGAGGGCAATTCTTCTCTCTCTGAGGAACATGTGTTCTATAGAAAAGCCACCACACAACGAACGAAGTCACATAGCACACAGTGAGTTACTATTATGTGCCAAGCACTGGGTGTACAACAGTGGGGGAAAAGAGAGACGGGCCCTACCCTCAGGAAGCTGACATTCCAGATGGCAGACAAACACCCAATGCCAGGGAATCATCACAAATGCCAGGAAGAAAGCAAAGCTGGGAAAGAGGCTATAGAGGACCAAAAGAGAAGGGATGAGTGGGCTACTCTACACAAAGTATTCACAGAAGGCCTCTCTGAGGCAGTGAGAGACCTAAAGAAGAAAACTATCTGGAGGGGAGTGACCCACCAGGCACAGAAAGCAGAAGGGCCCTGAGCTGGAAAGTGCATAGTGTGAATTTGGGGCTTTATTCATTTTGGGGGTTGGGGTGAATCTCTCCCCCTCCTTTACCCTCTCCTCACAGCAAACACTTCCACACACCATCGGAGTCTTCTGAGCTTATATGTAAGGTCATTCACACTAAAAGAATGGGACATCTATTTCTTTAAAGTTTCCCTTCTACCTCACTCATTCTTTTTTTTTTTTTTAAGACTTTATTTATTTATTTGACAGAGATCACAAGTAGGCAGAGAGGGTGCGGGGGAAGCAGGTTCCCTGCTGAGCAGAGAACCTGATGCAGGGCTCGATCCCAGGACCCCGAGATCATGACCTGAGCCGAAGGCAGAGGCTTTAACCCACTGAGCCACCCAGGCGCCCCCGGTTTAAGTTTTTCAAACAGCTGTAACTCCCTCCCCTTACAACCCAGACATCATTGTTAGGGCAGGCAGCTGTGTTCTTCATGCTCTGCCCTCCATAAACTTTGGGGGACTCTGAAAGTACCAGAACTTTGGGCATATGAATTCACGGCCTCTGATAAAGACCAACTTTTCTCCACAGCTAGAATCATGACCAATGGTTCCTGAACTCACGAGCCCAAACCCATCATGCTTCAAACATCAGGTAGAGGCAGGGCTGACAATTTCCTACTTGGAAGCAGTAACCACCAAGATTCTGACTGGGGTGAAATGATTTTAAGAACCTCAATTCAGATAAACAGGGCTCATCCTGACAGGAAAATGTCTCTAGAAATAAAGAACATCTTCTTTTTCTTTACAGACTGGATAAGCGCCCATCAAATAGCATCAAAACGTATTCCTGGGGAGCCTGGGTGGTTCAGGTGTTTAAATGTCCACCTCTCGGGGCGCCTGGGTGGCTCAGTGGGTTAAGCCTCTGCCTTCAGCTCAGGTCATGATCTCAGGGCCCTGGGATCGAGCCCCACATCGGGCTCTCTGCTCCGCGGGGAGCCTGCTTCCGCCTCTCTCTCTGCCTGCCTCTCTGCCTACTTGTGATCGCTCTCTGTCAAATAAATTAAAAAAAAAAAAAAAAAAGTCCACCTCTTGGTTTCAGCTCAGGTTATAATGTTGCGGTTGTGGGACTGAGCCCCAGGTGGGGCTCTGTGCTGGGCATGGAGCCTGCTTAGGACTCTTTCTTCCTCACCCTCTCCCTCTCCGCCCTGCTTTCTCTCTTTCTCTCAAATAAGTAAATCTAAACAAAACAAAACCAAACCCGAGAAACAAAAAACCAAAACCCCCACGTATCCCTGATGCTCTGTGGTAAGTGCAGCAGCGGTCCGTTACCAACTCCATACGACGAGGCCAACAGATGTGAACAGATACACCAGAGACGTGAAACACGCCAGAAACAAACCCACACTGTACGAAACACCCAACGCGTGCCACGTCGACAACCTGGGTAAGTCTCCAGGGAATTATGCTAAGAGACAAAAGACAAGCCCGAAGGTTACACGCTATGATTCCGTTTATGTAATACTTCCGGGATGACTTGTTGTCGGGGGCCGCGAGGAGGCGTGCGGCAGAGTAACACGGGTGTGGTTACACTAGGGGTCCCTGGGGTAACGGAACTGTTCTGGATCTTCACAGTGGTGGTGAATATGTGAACGTACATGGGGTAAAGCCATAGACAACTAAACACAGTCTACACAAACAGGTAGAAGTAAAACCGGGGAATCTCAGCAGGATCGGTGAGTTCTAGCAATATTAATACCTCGGTTGTGATACTGTAGTACAGATCTGCAAAAACTACTGACCAGGGGAAACCGGGTAGAGGACACACGACTCTCTTTTTTACGACGGCATGTGAGGCTACCATGATCTCCATTAAAATCTGAATTTAAAAGAGCTTCAACCTTGACTCATCTGTTTAAAATTTTCTCCAAGGACTTCTATTTTAAACCATTTTTAAGTAGTTCTTTATGAAAGTCCTGTAAGGGTCAAAAGGAATTTTTGAAATTGTTTAGTCCTGGCGTTCCCAGAAATATTCTAGAATTTACAATGTACTCTAAAATGTTCAAATTGTTATAGTTGTATCAGTCAAGGTTCCTGGCCTTGAGTATACTAGATACATGATAAATATGATACCACAGGAGTTTTTAAAATCTTCCTCACCCTGTCATTCCTCATACAGTTCACTGAGGACTTTAGTGGTAACATAGTAATATATGCTATTGCCTGACTCTGGGGGGGATACGTGCAACAGCTTGGTCAACACCAATTCCCAGCCACCTCAGGCCCACGTCCCTCAGAACTAGAGACTGAGATGTGATTTATGTTCTGCCGATAAGGTATGCCTGTATCTGAACTTTAGAAAGGAAACGACAGGGTACACGGCACAGATCTTCTCAGGGATCAGAATCCACACCTGTAATAACGGTTTCCTGAGTGTGCAGGAAGAGGAGAATGCCCCCCACGGGGCCCTCCCCAGTTCCGACGTGTGGTTCCCAAGAGATCAGTGAGATAAACCCCTGGGCACCTGGGAGAGTGGATTCTGCACTTCGGGCGCAAGAACGCTAACACAGACTTACACGGAGCTTTTCCAAAGCACATCTAATATATGTGGCTTGTACCTTTATTTCCTTAAAAGACAAATGGTTATCTTGGCAATTTATAAAACATTAAGAAAATAACTAGATCCCCAAACCATTAACAACCATAACCAATTAAGGATTAATGATACCGCATGTGTATCTGCAGTGAAAAAAATTAACAAAAGAAGTGCCATGAGAAGAGTCAAGCAAGTGCTCCAAGTATCCATTTAGGGTGTTTTAATTAAAAACTCACACAAAGAGAAAGCATGTTGGAACATATCCAGTCAGGCAGAGGAAATTACATACTAGGGTACTCCAAATATCTGTACTGAATCTCTTCTTAACATTTTTTTCATTTGCTAGTTCTGACTGAGAGAATTTAATGGGATGCTAATGTAATTTGTACATGATATTAAATTAGTAGACAAAACCAAACAGCACTGAGGCATAAAAATTGTTCTAACACTGAGTGGCTCATGGGAAGAAAATGGTAACATTAAACCTAGGAAAATTAAGGTAAATGCATCTTTCATTTAGAGGGATACAGAATCTCCTGCTTTCAAATCCATCATGTGACATGTGATAGGCAATTCTTTTGTATCCCAGGAACAAAATTTAACATAGCTCCTTTTACATATGGGTTATCTTCCTATATGAAGTTAAAGAAAGCAACGCTTCTCAAACTTTAACGGGAATCTCATTACAATGCAGACTCTTATTTAGTAGATGTGGATTTTAAACTACAACTCTCCATTTCTAACAAGCTGTCGGTCCCGGGCCTTGACTCTGAATAGCACAAGTACAATGCACTTGGTTGTTTCTTTCCAAGAAAATACGGCATTGTAGTCATTTCTCCAAGAATAAATACTAACCTCATTACTATCAAACTTAAGCCTTGTTATTCCCATCTGTGTTTCAGTGCCAAATTACAGCATAATCTTTACAAAGTTGTACTAAAATGCGATTAAACAAATCATGGAGTACCACATATGTACGGAATGCCACTGAAATGACACCAGGAATTGCTAGGGCCAAAATCATACATGCAAAAACAAAAACAAAACAAAAAACCGGATGAGAGGCAATCCTAACGCGTCAGTAGCTGAAGAGTGCCCATCAAACTGCACGCAGACTTCAGAGATGTCAAGCATGTAGAGAATGTAAGTAAGTTTCAGAATCAGTGAAATACAGCAGGAAGATTTGTGCACACCTAGGCTCTAAGCATCCCAGAAATTTCCCACTTTCTGTATTTTGAGACATACAAGGAATAGACTTATTTAGAATTACTCAAACTAAATAAAGATAAAATATTTAAAAGAACTTGTTTTTACTTTCAGAAATTCAAGGTGGCAAAAGTTGTAAGCGATGAACCTAAGGAACATCTAATTTGAAACCCCTCTTCTTACACCCTTATACGCACTCTTGCTAGGCGGCCCAGCAATCTTGAACTAAGGGAAACTCTTGGCCTTCTGTTTTTGTATTTTTGGTTTTTTAAAAGATTTTATTTATTTGTTAGAGAGAGAGAGTGAGAGAGAGAGAACAAGCAGGCAGAGTGGCAGACAAGAGAAGCAGGCTCCTTGCTGAGCAAGGAGTCCGATCAATCCCAGGACTCTCGGATCATGACCCGAGCTGAAGGCAGCAGCTTAACAGGCTGAGCACCCGGGCGTCCCCTGTTTTTGTTTTTTTAAAGATTTTATTAGAGAGAGAGAGAGAGAGCATGTGGGTACCAGTGTGGGAAGGTGAGAGGGAGAAGCAGACTCCCTGCTGAGCACAGAGCCAGACACGGGGTTCAGTTCCAGAAGCCTGAGATCATGACCTAGCCCAAGTCAGACGCTTAACCGAATGAGCCACCCAGGCGCTGCCCCCTTCTCCTGACTTTCTATCCAATCTTGGTCCAGCTGTGCACTTCTTGCAGTGCTTTGGAAATGGTCTCCTTGCAGCTTCTGCCCACCGGTCCTAAGCCTTTCTTCCCAGGCTGCACAGAGCAAGTCTTCTAGACATTGTAGTCACCCATCATGCAACCCCAAGGCATTCCCAGTTCCTTCCAACACTGCCTGTGTGGTCTGGCTTTCTACCCCCTCGCGCTAGGGTCATTATCCTGTAAAACATGTTCCAGTTTGTGTACACTTATCCAATTACTGGGAAAGGCAGCACGAGAGCAGGCCTTGCCACGTCCTTATCCCAGAAAATATACTACTGCCAGTGCCGTCCAAGAGCCTGTGTGCCTTCTTGGAAATCACATCTTACTGAATTACAACCATCTAACACCCCTATTTTTCACAGTACTGCTAAGTCACTTCTCCACAACTGGGTGTGGCATCTTAAATGTAGCTCTATTAATGTCCTCTGGGCCAGACTGCTGGCCTAGCACTGCCACCTTCTAGTCTTCCTTGCCGAGCAGGAAAAGGTCTGGAACTACATTTCTGAGAAGCCCATTCTCCATTTGTTCTAGGTTAGATGGGCTGAAGTGAGGCACACCCATGTGAGATTTGGAAGACAGAGTCCATATGCTCTGAAAACAGCTGCAAGCAGACACACAAGCAGCAGGAGACTGGACTTTCCACTCTTAGAGCAGCTTCCAGATGAGTTAAAGCCATACTGGAGCGGCAGGCCGTTGAGATCACTGCTTTCCTGGGAACCCGGCACTCTAATTTCATCAACAATAATAACAGCCCCCTGCCCTGAATCCCCCCCCCCCGCCCTCAGACTTTCTAATGATTGTGAAAGTCTTTAGTTCCCTTTAATTAAAGTCTTTCCTTCTTGGAATATACAGTGGATTCTAGCAAAAAAAAAAAGGGGGGGGGTGGAAGGGTATTAGAATTAATAAATAACTTTAGCAAGGTTCTAAAGCACAGGACCTCTATATAAAATCAGTTGTATTTCTATAAACTAGCAACAATCAGGAACTGAAATTTTAACAAATCCTATTTAGTAGCATCAAAACTTATGAAATACTCAGGGATAAATCTGACAAAAAGTTTGCAATCCCAACACACTGAAAACTATAAAACACTGCTGAGAGAAAAATTCAAAAACCTAAGTAGGTGAAGAGGTATACCATATTCATGGATTAGAAGACTCAATACTGTTAAGATGCTGATTTTCTCAGAATTAATTTAGGATTTGAACCAATCCCTTTCAAAACCCCAGCAGGTGGGTTTTTTTTTTTAATAGAAATTATAAGCTCCTTTTAAAATTTCATAGGAACTCAACAACTTTTTTTTTTTTAATTTTTTTTTTTTTAAGATTTTATTTATTTATTAGTTAGAGAGAGAGCGAGCACAGGCAGACAGAGAGGCAGGCAGAGGCAGAGGGAGAAGCAGGCTCCCTGCCGAGCAAGGAGCCCGATGTGGGACTCGATCCCAGGACGCTGGGATCATGACCTGAGCCAAAGGCAGCCGCTTAACCAACTGAGCCACCCAGGCGTCCCTCTCAACAACTTTTTAAAGAGCGAAGTTGGAGGACTTACACAACCTGACACCCAGACCTGTTATAAAGACATAGTAATTGGAGTGCCTGGCTGGCACTGCTGGTGAGGCATGCAACTCTTGATCTTGGGATTGTAAATTTGAGCCCCACGCTAGATGTAGAGATTACCTGAAAATAAAATCTTAAAAAAAAAAAAAAAAAAAAAAAAAAAAAAAAGGAGTAACCAAGACAGTGGTGTGTTGGCATCAAGATAGATTAAAAAATTCACTAGGACAGGATAGATTCCAAAAATAAATGGACAGAGATATGGACAAGTGATTTAAAAAAAAAAAAAAGGTACAAAACCAATTCAGTGGAGAAAGAACAGCCTTTCGAACAAAGCATTGTGGAACAAATGAACATACTAAAAAAAATGAACTTCAATCCATATCTTGTACTATATATAAAAATTAATTTAAAATGAATAGAACTAAATATAGAACCTTAAACTACAAGAAAATGTAGGAAACAAAATTTCTGTGACAAAGTTGGGTTAGGCAAATTATTTCTTAGGTACAACACTGAAAGCAAAATCCATAAAAGAAAAAAATGGATAAATCTGATTCAAAATTAAGAACGTCCTTCTCGGGGCGCCTGGGTGGCTCAGTGGGTTAAAGCCTCTGCCTTTGGCTTGGGTCATGATCCCGGGGTCCTGGGATCGAGCTCCGCATCTGGCTCTCTGCTTAGTGGGGAGCCTGCTTCCTCCTCTCACTCTGCCTTCTTGTGATCTCTGTCAAATAAATAAATAAAATCTTAAAAAAAAAAAAGAACACCCTTCTCTTCAGAAAATGCTGTTAAGAAAATGAAAAGAGCTGCCTACTGGGAGAGAATATCTGCAAATCACTCATCTGATAAAGAGCTGACGTCCATATATATTCCACATATATAAAGAACGCTTAAAACTCAGTAATGAGAAACAGCCCGATTTTTAAAACAGGCAAAAGATTTGAATACTTCACTAAAGAAAATACACAGATGGCAAATAAGCAAATGAGAAGTGCTCAACATCATTAGTCATTAAGAAAACAAACTAAGTGTGCCTGGGTGGCTCAGCAGGTTAAGCCTCTGCCTTCAGCTCCTGACATAATCCCAGGGTCCTGGGATCGAGCCCCACATCGGGCTCTCTGCTCAGCAGGGAACCTACTTCCTCCTCCCTCTCTGCTTACTTGTGATCTCTGTCTGCCAAATAAATGAATAAAAATCTTAAAAAAAAAAGAAGACAAACTAAAACCACAATGACATACTACTACATGCATACTTACTAGAACATCTAAAAATAAAGAGACTGACCTTACCAAGTTTTGGCAACTGGAACGGTCTCACAGTGAGTGTAAAATGGTATAATCGCTTTGGAAAGCAGTCTGGCAGTTTCCTACAATGTTAAACATAAACCTACCATATGACCCAGCCATTCCACACCTGGGTATTTACCCTAGAGAAAAAAAAGCATACATCCAACACAAAGACTTTGTAAATGAGTATTTGGTAATAGCTGAAAAGTATAAACGATTCAACTGTGCATCAGTGGGTGAATGGACCAACAAGCTATGGTAGAACTTCCTACTCAGCAGTAAGAAGAATGAACTGTTGGGGCGCCTGGGTGGCTCAGAGGGTTAAACCTCTGCCTTCGGCTCAGGTCATGATCTTGGGGTCCTGGGATCAAGCCCTGCTTCAGGCTCTCTGCCTACTTGTGATCTCCGTCTGTCAAATAAATAAATAAAATTAAAAAAAAAAAAAGAAGAATGATACACACGACACAAACAGACCTCAAAACTACAATCAGTGAAAGAAGCCAAACAAGAAGTATTGTATGTTCCATTTGTATAAAATTCTAAAAAAAAAACAAACAAACAAAAAACAAAAAAAAACCCAAAAAACAAAACCCCCAGAACCCAAAAACTAATCTATAGTGACACAAAGCAGATCCGCAGTTACTTAGGGGTTGGGGAAGGGCAAAAAAGGGTAGGAAGGAATATTGACAAATGGGCACAAAGGGACTTTGGGGAACAAGGGCTACATTATCTTTTGTATATAGTTCAAAATTTAACATATACTGAACACTTCAAACATGAGCAGTTTATTATAGGTCAGTTAAACCTCAATAAGGGGCTATAATAAAAATTAAAAAGAGGGGTGCCTGGGTGGCACAGTCAGTTGAGTGTCCAAGTCATGGACTCGGGGGTGTGGGATGGAGCCCTACACTGGGCTTCTCATCCAGCTCCTCGCACAGCAGGGAGTCTGCTGGAGATTCTCCTCCTCTCCCTCTGTGCCTCCCCCTGCTCTCTCAAATAAGTAAGTAAAATCGTTCAAAAATGTTAAGAAATAAAAATGGAAAAAAGAAAAGGAAGGGGAGAAGAGATCTTTCCTGCTGGAGTACCCTGAATGGCCTGTTTTCCTGGCGGATACACCAGTCTGAGATCTCTTTAGCAGCTGAAATTTTACCCAGGCGGCGCACATTATTCCCTGAAACAGTAAATCTTTAAATTGGGAGCTTCTGCATGGGTAACGTTCCTAGGATGGGTATAAAGTTTCATTTTTAAATGCAATGGAATCTCCTATAAAAGAAATCTTGGTAAATCAACACCTGAACTTTTAGATCTTTACCTTTACATTTAACATTCTGGACCACTATAAACTGCCAGCATCTTCACTGTATTTTCTCCTGAAGTTTCACTCAATTGGTAGCACCTGATGGTGTGTTTGTGTTGTGACTCAGAGACAAATCTGCTAATTTTTCAGCCATTCTTGTGGTTCTGTTTGCCTTAAACTCAGCTTCTTCAAGCTCAAAGGACCTCTTAGGTTTTAATGTGCTAATTTGGCAAATAAATCTTTATTAGCAACATTTTACTCCTAAAAGTACTTCCCCATACGCTCCAATTAGTACGCCAGCTTCCTAAAGACAGCCTGAAATTAGTAGCCAGTTTACAAAAAGCCCAACAGGGCGAAGGGGCAGCACCATGATGAGGGCTACACCACATCCTCTAATATTCATATCCTGAAACCACTAAAAACCATGTTTAAACCTTAAGGGCCAGACAAACCCACAAAGCCAGACAGGCACTCTACCCTTGGCATTCAACAATAAAGAAAGTGGAAAGAAGTGAAGAGTCTAAGCCAGGGCTTTGCAAAGAACTCTTCACTACAGAATAGTGATGATATAGGGTTCCTCAGCAGGAAAGAGGTTTCTCAATCAGAATCCACAGTTGCGAGGCACACATTTTTAGAACGGACAACTTATTAACAGTAGAGTGGGGCTGTGTTCACAAACAATTAAGTGCTTTGTTTTTATGTTGCTTTTTTCCTCTTCTCTGCCTGCCTCCATGCATGGTTCAACACAAGTATTATATTAAAAGAATAAGTGATCTTTGAAATCAGTAAGGTTGTTAGCATTTCAACCAAAATGACAGTAAGTCGACACTCTATTAAAAGGCAGTTTTGGGGCGCCTGGGTGGCTCAGTGGGTTAAGCCTCTGCCTTCGGCTCAAGTCATGATCTCAGGGTCCTGGGATTGAGCCCCAAATGGGCTCTCTGCTCAGCAAGGAACCTTCTTCCCCCCTCCCTCCGCTTGCCTTTCTGCCTACTTGTGATCTCTTTCACTGTCAAATAAATAAAATAAATAAAATTAAAAATAAAAGTTTTATTTTATTTAATTTTAAAGATTTTATTTATTTATTTGACAGACAGAGATCACAAGTTGCAGGCAGAGAGAGAGAGGGAAGAAGGCTCCCCGCTGAGCAGAGAGCCCAGGACTCTGGGATCATTACCTGAGCTGAAAGCAGAGGCTTTAACCCACTGAGCCACCCAGGCGCCCCAAAAATAAAAAGAGTTTTAAAGGAATCAGAGTGTGACATATGACTGCAAGAGTATGTGGTATCCAGACACATCCAGGAGTAACTTAGGGGCTAGGACATTAAAATACCTGACGTGCTCTACACATGTCCATCCACAGCAGGGCCTCATCTTTGAAGATGCTGACATGGAAGCCTCAGTCTGAGACTCAGATCCCTGTGTGCGCACTTAATGGAGATGGTACAGCAGGTTCTGGAAGGTGCCAGGAGGTTTGCAGCCCACCAAAACGGGAAAGGGAGTTGGATAGTGTGTGCCCTCAACTGGGAGTCATCATTCTCAGGCTTTGGT
The DNA here is from genome assembly GCA_003697995.1 of Taxidea taxus jeffersonii. Classification (NCBI taxonomy): domain Eukaryota; kingdom Metazoa; phylum Chordata; class Mammalia; order Carnivora; family Mustelidae; genus Taxidea; species Taxidea taxus. Next base: position 5,151 of record RCUC01001734.1, on the reverse strand, counting down.
CTCTCCTTCCTCATTGACCAAGCTACTTTCTGTTTCATGGCTCTACGGTACATATAAGAAATGAGGCTAAATGAAAATCTTTAAGAACATTCCTTAAATTTAAGGACTAAAAGGAGAATCCAAGTGATAAAGACAACTGACTCTCCTCTGACCACGTCTAGGCTGATGTCTACACTGTATCGTGTTCAGAAGGTCAGAGGGCCACTACGGGTGTTGTCATAATGCAGGCTCTCCAAGGAAAGTGACTCGCATACATTTCTAGACCTCTGCCTTATTAAAAAAAAAACCCCACAGCATTTTATGTCAGGAATTAGATGGAAGAGATACGGACTTTCGTAAGAGATCACGCAGTATCTACTGCAGACAGTGGGGCAGACAGGCAGTGCGTAAGCTTCCTGATTATGCTGCATTACTACCATTTTATTAAGCTTGTGCCTGTTACTCTAATTCTGGAAATCCTCTGAGAAAGGAAGGGTGCTATTTGTGACACTTATCTTGGTATTGAAAAAATTAGCAGAGAAGGAAATCAACTCTGAATTCAGGATTCCACAGGTGACAGTCGTACCCTACTTCTCAATGCTCTTAATTTGTGCTCTATTTTCAGAATAGTAAAAATGGAAAGTCTTGTTCTTGGGTGCCAGCAGTTGTCATTTAAATTTAGCAAGCTGAAAGATAATAATTGAATTACCTTGAAGAAAATGTGTATTTATGAAAGGCAAGCATGTTTAATGTTAATAAGTAACCAACTACAGAGTAAAGCTAACTCATGAACGTACGTGACCCAATTCTTTAACTAAAATTATATGCTAGTGGGAAAATGATTCAAAATTTAAAATATGATTTATAAATAGCCTTTTGATAACAACTAACCCAACACCGACCTGTGTTTAACCCTTCAGGATCAAATACAGATGGCTAACTCCATTTAAGATGATATTCAAGTGTCTGTATACAGTTTTATACCTAATTTCTATGTAAGTAACCTGAGGGAAATTTTTATTTTTTTAAAAAGATTTTATTTATTTATTTATTTGAGAGAGAGAGAGAGAGAAACAGCATGATAGGGGAGAGGGTCAGAGGGAGAAGCGGGCTCCCTGTTGAGCCGGGAGCCCAATGTGGGACTCAATCCCAGGACTCTGGGACCGTGATGTGAGACCACAGCAGTCGCCCAACCACTGAGCCACCTAGGCACCCTTGAGGGAAATTTTTAGAGAATGGTCTATCTACCACTGCAATCTTTAATGGATAATCTCAGTAATAGCTATGTGTAAATATGTTTTTCTGAGAGAATACTTAAATTTCTCTTAAGGTATCAAGGTCTTTCTTTCCCTTGTAGTTAATAACTGTTCTTTCTTGGGGCACCTGGGTGGGCTCAGTGGGTTAAAACCTCTGCCTTTGGCTCAGGTCATGATCCCAGGATCCTGGGATCAAGCTCCACATTGGGCTCTCTGCTCAGCGGGGAGCCTGCTTTCTCCTCTCTCTCTGCCTGCCTCTCTGCCTACTTGTGATCTCTGTAAAATAAATAAATAAAATCTTAAAAAAAAAAAACTGTACTTTATATAATTTGAGTCTAGAGATTCTCTGAACTAATGCACGCAATATTTCTGTATTCCTCCTCTGTGTTTAAGACCTTCAGTTTCCAACAACTTCTTCAAAGTTCTTTTGATTCCACCTCCCACAATCCCTTAGAAGCATGGTAAATTACAACAAGCAGAGCACCTTCTACCAAGGTTGCCTAGTAGAAAAAAGCACAGACTTGGAAGTCTAGCAGTTTTAAGATCAACTGTGTATCTTGAGTCTCAGACACTAATGGCATGAACTTGGGCAAATTATCTGGCCTCTAAGTCAGTTTTTGTATCTGTAAAACAGGGGTATGCCACCTATCTTAAAGAGCAGCTGTGCTGATTAGAGAGCATGGATGGAAAGCACCTAACAATACCCAGCCTGTGCGCTGCTGCTGCTGCTTCTGCACTGGTGTCCTCCTCCTTCTCATGCACCTTAAGCATCTGTGATGCACAAAGCACCAGAGAAGGGCAATGGGTAATACAAAGAGCCATGAGACGCCAACCTTTCTGAGAAGAGACTCAGGGACCACCATGACTCTCCCTATAAAATTAGATCCATACTTCACACAAATTAAAATAAAGTCCAGATGGAGAAAAGATTTAAATGTGAAGGAAGGAAGGAAGGAAACAACTAAAGCACTTGAAGAAACTGGCTAAATTTTCTTTTCATAATCAGAGTGAACAAAGACTTTATTTTTAAAAAGATTTTATTTTTAATTTTTATTTTTAAAAAAGATTTTATTTATTTATTTAAGAAAGAGAGAGAGAGAACACAAGCAGGGGAAGAGGCAGAGGGAGAAGCAGACTCCCCGCTGAGCAGGGAGCAGAACCTCAGGATCATGACCTGAGCCAAAAGCAGATGCTTAATTGACTAAACCATCCAGGGGCCCTTAAATTTTATTTTTAAGTAATATCCATACCCAGCGTGGGGCTCAAACTCACAACTCAAGAGTCATATGCTCTACTGACTGACTCAGCCAGGCTCCCCCAAAGACTTTCTAACTAGGATACATACTCGAAGTCCATAAACAATTACTATATTTGTGTAAAATGCAGATTATAAAAGTAATTGCTATATAAAAACTTTAAAACAGGGGTGCCTGGGAGGCTCAGTGAATTAAAGCCTCTGCCTTTGGCTTGGGTCATGATCCCCGGGGTCCTGGGATCAAGCCCCGCATTGGGATCTCTGCTCAGAGGGGAGCCTGCTTCCTCCTCTCTCTCTGCCTGCCTCTCTGCCTACTTGTGATCTCTGCCACAAAAAAAAAAAAAAAAAATTTTAAAAAAAAATAAAAAAAACCTTTAAAATAATTATGATAAACTTACCAGTAACAAATCAGTATTTGTTGAGAAAAAGAGATTAGTAACTTATATCACAAAAAGCTAGGTTCCATAATATATAAAGAGCTTCTATAAATCAGTAAGGAAAGGACCAACAATCCGATAGAAAAGTGGGTTAAGGAAATGAATAGTTCACAGAGGAGGAGTGCTAAAAAGTTCTAAACATATGAAAATATGAACTGCATTCCCTACAAAGGAATAGTGTATTAAAACTATATGAAATATCACTTTTCACTTACCAAACTGTCAAAGACAAAATTTGGTAAAAACACAGTGCCATTCAAAGGGGTCAGAGAAAAAGGCATTCACATATATTGCTGGTGAGAATAAATCTCACTGAGAACCATTTGACAGTAACCTATCAAAATGAAAGTGTACACAGCTTTTGACCCAGCTATCTTACTTCTAGGAACATATCACAGGAAAATAATTAAAAGGGGGGAAATTAGCTATGTTAAGGGTATCTGCTGCAACATGTCTGTAATGGCAAAAGACTGGAAACAGTCCATCAATTAGGAGACTGGTTAAATAAATTACAGCTTATCCACACAAGCTTCTATAATTGCATATATAAAAGGAAGTTCTTTATGTACTAATGAAAATAGATCTTCAAGATATATCATTAAATTTAAAAAGATGCAAAGACATGTACTTTATGCTACCTTATGTGTAAGAAAAAGGGGGGATTACACGTAATTCTTTGTATATTAATAGAAACTTCCTGGAAAGAAACATGAAAAATGAGTAATACTGCTATGTCTGAGGAGGAAATGCTGCGTGGTTGTAAGACAATCGTATACTCTTTTTGACCTGATAAATTCAGCTTAAAAAAAAAAAAAAAAAAAAAAAAAAGATAGGGGTGCCTGGGTGGCTCAGTCAGTTAAAGCCTCTGCCTTCAGCTCAGGTCATGATCCCAGGGTCCTGGGATGGAGCCCTGCATCGGGCTCTCTGCTCAGCGGAGAGCCTGCTTTCACCCACCAACCTCACCCCACTTGTGATCTCTCTCTCTCTCTCTCTCTCTCTCTCTCTCAAATAAATAAATAAATAATCTTTAAAAAAAAAAAAAAAGATAAAATAGCAGCTGTCCAACAGGGGAAATGGTAAAAGATATACGAGATTATTTCTTACAACTTTTTAAGCTTTTATTTAAATTCCAGTTAGTTAACATACAGTTTGGTACTAATTTCAGGCATACAACACAGTGACTCGACACTTCTATCCATTACCTGCTGCTCAAGGCAAGTACCCTCCTTAACCCCCATCACTATTTCACCCATCTCCCCACCCCATTCCCCTCTGGTGACCTCAGTCTGTTGTCTATAGTTAAAAGTCTGTTTCTTGGTTTGCGTTCTTCTTCTTCTTCTTTTTTTTTAAGATTTATTTATTTGAGAGACAGAGAAAGCAAGCGAGGGGAAGGGCAGTGTGAGGAAGAGAAATCCTCAAGCAGACTCCCTGCTGAGCACAGATTCCCTACAAAGAAAGAGCTCTATCCCAGGACCCCGAGATCATGACCTGAGCTGAAACCAAAAGAAGGATGCTTAACTGAGTCACCCAGGATCCTCCTTTCCCATTTTTTAGCATGTTATTTCCACAACTGCATGTGAATCTATAATTATTTCAAAATAAAGAGGTTAAGTTAAAGAATAACGGGGCACCTGGCTGGATCGGCCAGTGGAACATGAGACTCTTGATCTTAGGGTTGTGAGCTGGAGCCCCACATTAGGTGTAGGGATTACTTAAAAGTAAAATCTTAAAACAAAAACCCCAATAATCTATTTTATTTTAATAAACAATATGAAATGGATCTGGAAGTCAAATGTGTGGTCAAGGGAGTGATGCTATCCTGAGTTCAAAAGATCACACTGTTAGATGTGACCACAGGAGCTCTGATTCCTCCATAAAACCCCCATTCCCCACACAAGTCCCATTCCTCTCTGCTCCTCTGGCCCATGTGCTCCCACACCTGGAATGCAAATCCCCTTTCTTTTGGTTCTAATCAAGGCCTTCAAAAAGCCAAGCAATCTCCCCTGGGTCAGCTCCCGAGTCCCTCTAAACCTCTTTCTTACCGCTGACACCTCCGTGTTTTGTGTGGTGGCACAGAGGGAACCGTACACAAAGATGCAGGCTGCCCAGATCAGCCAGAAGTGAAGAACGAAATCCTCAGAAACAAGCTGCAAATGGTCAACTAAGAGGTTTCAGGGACTCCCTAATTTTACCTCTGCGAGGGGGCTAGGAGACGGTGTGAAGA
>ML093420.1:138548-149346 GCA_003697995.1 Taxidea taxus jeffersonii | reverse complement strand
TATCTTATTACCTTGTTTTCCTGTCTTTAGGACATCATACTGGTCAATCTATATCTGTCTATTCTTCTATTACTTAATGTAACCATTCATACACTTATCTATTTGAAATCTGTTTTTATATTTATTCTCTGTCTTTTGCTTTAGATCCTAAGACTAGGAAACCAACAATGTTATATATCTATTAAATCACTATATTCTCAGTACCTAGAACAATGCCTGGTGGTTAATAGGCAGTCAGCACACTTATGCTGAAAAAAATCTCTGGAAAGTGAAAAGGAGGTTATCAGCTGGGCACAGGCATATACATATGCCTGGCTGGATGGTTTCAGTGGGGATATTAGAGTTTTAGGATACTTGGTAATATTTAAAATGTTTGGGGAGAATGCAAGAGAAATGTTAAGTTTGGGTTGTAGTGTTAAAGACCCAACTGAGAGTGATGATTATGCATTTTATGACTCAAATCTATTTTGTTACATGGATTTCACCAGCGGCGCTTGGTTACTAGGATTCAGGTATGAAAAATGAGCAGTGGAGTTTATCTAGTGTTTAGAGTTTAGGATATTGGCAGTGTTATTTGAAATGATGGGCAATTTTAACATTTTGGGGGTTGTTATATAGAAGAGAAGGAAAATGATTATGATAAATGTTTTTGCATGAGAATAACAAAGGAACAAAGTCATTGGAAGAATATACTAACAATACTGAGCATTTACAGTGTCCTTTTTGGTGTAAAATGGTGTTTTTTTAAAATTTATGTAATCTCACTTAATTTTCCTGAGTGTATAAGGAAAAAATAACTGTGAGGCTTGCAAACCAGATGTTACTATCCTTATCTGAGAAAGGAGGATATTACAACCTTAAAAGTTTAATGACTTTCTCAGACACAAAAAGAAAACTATAGGAAAAAACAGAAAAGGAATCCAAACCTCCTGACTATTCATCTGTTGCTGTAAAAGAGAATGAAGACACCTTGATGTCTCTGCCCTATTAATTAGCATGGTTTGAGCTACTTTAATAATATTGGAGAATATTAGAGTTCATTATATTTGTATGAACTCAAAGGAATACATGCATGGATATCTAGGTTTTGTGGAAAAATAAGTAACGCAGCTTTAAACTCATGCCACTTACACTAATAAAACCATAACTTTAGGTGGAGTAGTATCCTGAATTTCACATGAATAATGGCTGCAAAAATAAATTCATTAAAGGAATAACATTTCATTTTGGAATATGATAGGTGCATCTTAGTGTGATATGAATATCAACTTCAGACAGCAAGATGTGGTAGAGAAAGCATGAGATTTGCAATACACAAATTACAATCCTGTCCTAGCCTTTTCTGAAAATTAGTTTTGTCATTCACGATGTAGGAATGATAATGACTTCTTCATAGCTTGGTTGGGAGCTCTCTGGATGGACTCACACCAGAAATTAAATGCTTCTGCCTGAAAATGACACATTGCTGATCACATTTCATAGATTTTAGCCGTCATATGGCCATGCCTAAATTAAAAGAGGAGGGGAAGTAAAAATCCCCATGTGGACCTGTAAGGAGAATGGAAAGTGTTGGTGAACAGCCTTCATGTGTACCATAGTGATTTAAAAGTTAGATAAAGGGGTGCCTGGGTGGCTCAGTGGGTTAAGCCTCTGCCTTCGGCTCAGGTCATGATCCTGGGGTCCTGGGATAAAGCCCCGCATCAGGCTCTTTGCTTAGCAGGGAGCCTGCTTCCTCCTCTCTCTCTCTGCCTGCCTCTCTGCCTACTTGTGATCTCTGTCAAATAAATAAATAAAATCTTTAAAAAAAAGTTAGATAAAAACTTGAATAATAATAAATAAGATAACAACATTTTCCAAAGCATATTTTCCAGAATTTTAGATCTACAAAGTTATCGGTGGGTATTCCCAAAATAAAGAGATTTCTTAGTTGAATGGCTCTGGAAAATATGGAGTATTTAAAGTTCAAGGTTTTCATATTGTAGAATTTCAGTAGGCTGCAATGCATAAAGGATTTCCAAAGTGGGAGACAGAAACTATAATATGTAGCAATCTTACTGAATCCTAGAATCCTTTTTTATTTGTTTGTTTTCTTTTTAAAAACCATTGTAGGAGATTGTGCTGTGCACATCCTTGCACACTTTTAGAAATGAGGACTAGAATTATCTGGAGGCTGATGTGGAAGGAGTTTCTGGAGCCTGGATAGAAATACAAAAGCTTTTAAGTCCTCAGGACGATGACCTCTGAAGGCAGCCCTCTGGTGCTGCCATCCTTGAGAGCAACGTGCTGGTGAGTACGAGGTTTAGAAATTAAATCCCTTATTTGAAAGATGCCTGTTGTGATATTTTCTAAGAAGAAACTGAGGGCATTGAATGCATATTGTTGTTATGGAGTGTAAGAAGGTTGGAGTCAGGCTAGCCATCACGGTTGTGTCCCAGAGACTAAGGCCCAAGTCATACTATAGTAGGTGGATGATCTTTCTCTTGGTGCCATGATTGTTCTCCTTTATTTTACTAATATTTCAGTTAGAGGCATTGATAAATATCTTACTCTTAATGCTGTGTCACAGGTCTGATCTTATAAAAGTGTGAATGGAGATGAAAAAGTAGTGACTCAGAAGTGGTGTCTCTTGATGCACCTGTCCACAGAAGGAAGGTGACAAAGGGGTCAGGGTGGTGACCCTCAGCAAGTCGGTAGTTTGATTGCCATCCAAAGGGATGCAGATGTCTTTCACTCAGGGTTTCCCAGGCAAAGAGCAATAATGGAGAGTTTAAAACCTGCCCCTACCTAGATCAGGGGCTGAATGACAAAACACAAAGACCTGGCCCATTGTGTAGAGCATGTCTGAATCTGAAAATAAGAGGTCATACACGATCAAATTTTACTTGTACTTGCATAGTATCTGTGGCTTGGGGTTTATATTTTTGGAAAGTATAGATCTTAAAAAATATATTACAAGTAAAATTCAAACTGCAGCAAACTTCAGTACTCACTAGCTGTAGATTTTAACGAGCTATTCCCAAATTACATGGATTCACTGTTCATTGAGTTCATGCTTTTAAAATAAGAAGTTCCATGTGTATCTAGATAATTTGGACAAATAATACCTGGTTAGTATGATTTGTGAGTGTATTATGACCATTGCTTCCCTCAATGTTAATATTTATTTTATGACTAAAATATATATATATATTAAATATTATTTTAGCTTGATATTACTCAGGACAACATGATATATACCCTTTTTTTAAAGATTTATTTATTTATTTATTTGAGAGAGAGAAGGGGAAGAGGGAAAGGAAGAGAGAATCCTCAAGTAGAACCCCTGCTGAGTGCAGAACCTGACACGGGGCTTGATCCCAGGACCCTGAAATCATGACCTGAGCCAAAATCAGGAATCAGATGCTTAACTGACTGAGCCACCTAGGTGCCCCAATTAGGCTCAGTATTTCTGTACTACATCTTCACATTTGGAAATCTGAGGAAGAAATTTTTTTTTCATTAGACTTCTCTTGAGGAGGTATCTGAGATACACATTTTATTTGTAATCATAGACACAAAAATATATAAAGCTAAAAGGCATTCACAACTTTGTAAAGCATGGATGTTTAAAATTATTGGAGATTTTCAAACTCCAAAATCTGAATCTTAAGAAATGGTCACCATGATTATTTATGTTTGGATTTTACAGTTTTAATATCAATATGAAAAATCTAATACCAACCAGTTTATATAAGATGCAATTATAGTCTGGGTGGGATTTTCTTTTTCTTTTTTCTTTTTTCTTATTTCCTTTTTTTTTTTTTTTTTTACTGTCTCTTATTTCCATTTTTTTTTTTAAATTTTTTTCAGTGTTCCAAAATCCGTTGCTGATGTACGACACCCAGTGCTCCATGCAACATGTGCCTTCCTTAATACCCACCACCAGGCTCACCCATCTGCCCCCCCAAACACTGTTTGTTTCTCAGAGTCCACAGTCTCTCCTGGTTCATCTCCCCTTCTGATTTCCCTCAACTCACTTTTCCTTTCCTTCTCCTAATGTCCTCCATGCTATTCCTTATGCTCCACAAGTAAATGAAACCATATGATAGTTGACTTTCTCTGCTTGACTTACTTCACTCAGCGTAATCTCCTCTAGTCCTGTCCATGTTGATACAAAAGTTGGGTATTCATCCTTTCTGATGACTGAGTAATACTCCATTCTATATATGGACCACGTCTTCTTTATCCATTTGTCTGCTGAAGGGCAACTTGTCTCTTTCCACAGTTTGGCGTGTGTGATTTTCAAGTCATTTTCATTTTATTGATGTATCTCTTTTCATGATTGCTCTCAGGATTTCTGTTAATAGATACATGGGACACTCCTAATTCTTAACTAGTCCAAGTCTCATCTTCTCTTCATTGACTTTAGATAAGCCCACTCCCTGGTTTCTAATTATGTTTACACAGCCTACCCATTTTGCTTATAGAAGCAGTTATTCCCAATATGCAATCTAAAAATATGTTTCATGCTGTATCTTTGGACATTCTGACATTTTATGGTAATCTGTTGAGTGTACCAACTCCTCTAGATCAAATCATGACAAAAGTTATGTCTCCATAACAAATCCATTTTAAGAATTAATATTACTGTTTAGAGTATTGGGCACCAATCCCTCCTGAAATAAGATTTAAGCATGAAGTAACTCTATTGAAAATTGTTTTATAGGTGTTCTTTTTTTGTAATTAGTAGAAAAAAATGCATTAATACTAATGTGATTACAAACATAAAACAGGAGGAGGTTTTGGCAAACTAGAGGCAGAAATAAAAATAATGGACTTATCTAGATATCTCATAATACACTTTTTGTTCTTACTTTTAAAATTCAACCAAAAGCATTTAATTACTTGAAATTACATAGCTCTGGGCTAAGCAACAAATGGACAACCCAGTAAAACTGTTGCTCTTCTTCTTCCTTCTCTCCCCAAATCAACCCATCATCAGTTGACTTTCTTTCCCAAATATCTCAAATCTTTCCATTTCTCTCAATCAGCTTCACCAACCCTGCTGAAAATCATACACTAGAGATTCTACAGAACACTATCATCTCTTATTTGGACTACAGCGTTTCAGATGGTCCCTAATTTCACTCTTAACCTCACTCCTCCTGACCTAGTCTCCTAGCAGCCACAGCAGCGTGTGCATAATGCGCCAGTGACTGATTTCCCATTGCCAGTGAACCCAATTTAAAGTATTGTGTAATCTGGTCCTGCCTTTCTCTTTCCCCCTTCACTTCTTTCCAGCCATTCCTGTTTCCTTCCTATCATCTGAATAGTCTACATTCTTACCTTCCTCAGGGACTATGCAAAGATTATTCTCTCTTCTTGGAATTTCCCTTTCTCCCTTTAAAAGAGCTAGCATCTTTTTTTTTTTTTAAGATTTTATTTATTTATTAGTTAGAGAGAGAGAGAGCGCGAGCACAGACAGACAGGCAGGCAGAGGCAGAGGGAGAAGCAGGCTCCCCGCCAAGCAAGGAGCCCAATGTGGGACTCGATCCCAGGACGCTGGGATTATGACCTGAGCCGAAGGCAGCCGCTTAACCAACTGAGCCACCCAGGCGTCCCTATTTTTAAGAAGTCTTAGCTCCAATGCCACATAGGCAAAAACACTTTTCTCTACTACCCTTCCTAGGATAGATTACACTTAGTAATCTGCCCCTTTTTTGTTTCCTTAATAATGCTTATCATAACTTTTGATGCTATGGATTTCATTATTTTATGATGAAGTTTTTTCTTTATTTCTCACTAGAATCTGAATAATACTAAGCACCATGAAGTACCATCACCAGGGATGATTCTTATCTCACATATTACTTAACTCCATCAAGGTGGAAAGAAGGGTTTATAGCAAAGGAATGAATATAAGAAAGGAAGGGAGGGAAGGAGGTAGAGAAGGAAGAAAGGAAAGAAGAAAAGCAGATTTGCCAGAATAATGCTGCTCACCTGGAGAGGTGTGTCCACTGCAAACCAAGAGGCTGGTTACACATCTCCCTCTTTGTTCACCTAACAGGACCCAATTTAACACTTCTGTCCTCTTTTCCACACTCACTTCCCATTATTCTCCTAGTGAATTGTTCAACATAGTCCTACAAAATTACTTTGAGTACTCCGTTCTTTTTTTTTTTTTTAATTGGAATGGGAAACTTTAAGATTTTATTTATTTATTAGTCAGAGAGAGAGAGAGAGTTAGCACAGGCAGAGAAGCAGGCAGAGGCAGAGGGAGAGCAGGCTCCCTGCCGAGCAAGGAGCCTGATGCGGGACTCGATCCCAGGACGCTGGGACCATGACCTGAGCCGAAGGCAGCCGCTTAACCAACTGAGCCACCCAGGCGTCCCTTGAGTATTCCATTCTTTGTATTTTCCTGCCTCTAAACTTTTGTTTATGATGAACCAAAGAAGTTTTTTGATAAATTTTCTGTCCAGTGCCATACTTCCTATGAAACCTAATCAATGTTGACTCTAAGCTATCATAATATTTTATTTTAACCTTTCTTATAAGAAATCACTTTCTGGCCAGTGGTTTGTAATCCTTCAGCTTTAAATCTTACGTCTTCTCTACTGTCTCCCAGTCTCTCCCAGAGAAAGAAGGATCTATAGTTAATTCTTCTTCTTAATCTCTAACAGTATCTGGTGGGATACCTTAACTGTAATATGTTATCCATAATTTTTGTTTTAACTGAATTCTCCATCCATGTACTAACAAATAAGTGTTACATAGCTATAATTTTCACTAATATTTTTTAGACCTGGACTTTGAACAAGGCTCTTTATTATTTTTCAGATGGAAAATTAATTGCATCATGATATTATAAGTGTCATTTTGTAGTGATAACATAGAATAGTACAGCAGGCATTTCCAATCCACTTATTTGCAGAGCATCTAATATTAAAAAATAGGAAAATAAATTGCCTTTTTACTCCTTTTTCTTTTTTTGTCCTTCTAAGTACCAGTACTGTAACAATTCTGTCAAAACAAGATGCTTAATTATGGCACCTCTGCTTTGGAGGTTATTAATGTAGACAAAACTATTGACATATAAGATACAGCTGAGTGAAAAGTTTAATCAGCTATAAAAACATCACTGGATTAGATTCCAAATATGATGGGCCATCATAGAAAAATGATTATTGATATAATTCAGAAAATAAGCTCTTAGGTAGGGAATCTTGCTGAACAAGGAAATGAGGGCTTATAGCATTCTGTCCTAGAGGAGAAAGACTGGCTATAAAAAGAAGAGCTTGATGTTCATTTCCCTAATAGAAATCACTTGGTATCATGCCATAAATGGTGAGCTTGCAAAATGCACAGTGTGAACTAACATAATTCCTTGCCTAGGAGTAGGTTCATAGACAGAACTCAAAGCTTAATGAAAAAATAAATACCCAAGCCTTATATAATCATGGAGCATAATCATTATCATCTTTGATTTGTCCCCAATCATTATACCAGTAATGCTCACTTCAAAAGTCAACACTTTTTCTTGCCTCCAGGTTTTTGCACTGTCATTCCCTCCTTCTGAGCCTCTATTTCCTTAGGTCCTTGCATGTATGTATCCTTCTCATCATTCAGGTTCAAAATCACCTTCCCAAGAAGGGCTTCCATGATCACCATATCATGTTTACCATACCCTCTCTAGTCACATAGGACACGTTGCCTTCTTTTCCTCATTAACTTTGTCAATACCTGAAATTATTATTCTGATTATTTGATTACTGTTTTTCTCACCCACTAAAATGTATACTTAATACCTATAGGTGTCTGTCTGTCTCATTCACCGCCATGCTTCAAGTGCTGGAATGGTGTCTGGTATTAGTTCTTCCATGAACATTATAGAACAAATTTGGCATGCTATCTTTCCCTAACATTGTAGAATTCATCTTCAGCTTATTAAGAAAAGTCAATAATGCTATTTTCCTGCTGATAAAATGATGTGGAAAGATTGACTGTAAGATCACTCACAAATTAACTGTGAAAACCTATTGGAGTTCTCAGATTTTAGAAGGAAAGGAACATTTTAGGAAAAGAGCAGAAGAAGATGGGGAATTACCATTTAGTGAGAATCTATCTTGTGCCAAGTAGTATGTTAGGTGGTTTAGTCATATTACATACTTATTAACCATAATAACAAAATTATTGAGCCCTATGTGCCCAACACAACCCTGAAATCTTTCATTTTATTCCATTTTCTCATTAAATCTTCACCATTAAACTAAAAGGTACATACTATTATGATCTGCATTGCACAGTGATGGAAATGGCTTCTTGGCAGGTATTATTTTTCTTATTTAAGACAGGAAAACCAAAGTTAACAGTCATTTTTTCAAGGCTACAGATCTAGTAAGTGACAGAATGTAGATTTGAACACAGCTATTCTATAATCTATGCTTTGCTCTTTTCATGGTAAATTTATGTATGTATGCAATATGTTTGTATTCATTTGAGGTCTAACTCTGGTCAGGAATCGTTACTGATCCTTCAAAGGGCAGTGATAGAAGATTCTCCAATTGGTGAAAAATCAGTCATTTTCAGAGTGCTTACCCATGTGCTGAAACAGAATTTTTCTTCAAGTACACAAAGAGCATAAAGGACAGGATAAGCCACAACAGGCTTGCTATGAAATGGTAAGGTGTAGTAAGTGATAAGAGAACAAGATTGACTTGATTATGGTGTTAAGTGATAGGTATGACTGTAAACTCAGGAGAAAGTTTTAGGGAGAGAGTACAAGATGCAGGCCATAGTCATCAGGAGAGGCTCCACAGTTAGGCTGAAGCTAGGGAAGGGTCTTAAAGGATGAGGAAGAATGAGGAGAACAGAGAGAAGGAGAGAGAATAGTGTTCACAAACGGACAGAGTAAGAAGCTGAGCATGCAGTGTGAAGGTATAAAAGAGTAGGGAGAGGTTAACTACATTGGAACTGAAGATGAGGGTCAGTGGTAGTAAGTGGCAGGTCCCACTAAGATGATGCTATTAAATGTGTATCTCCTTTTCCTGCTCTCCTTTCCTGCTGGCATCTTCTCAGCATGGGTGCTGGAGGCAGAGTATGAAAAGAAGGAGGGGGAAAGGGGAGCTGTCTCTTTCTTTTACAAGCACAGCTGATTGACCACAGGAGTCCTTAGGAAACATATTCTAAGAGTAGTTTGACAAAAATGGGCCCCTGTTCAAGATGCCCATTATAGCTAGGGATGAAATGGGTTTCTGCTGGGTAGAAAGGCACTCTGCCAATACAATTCACTGTGCTTCTGATCAGCTTTCTATTTGTATGGTTAATTGCTTAACTAGGGGGCTTCTGCTTTACTTATGAGCCTGGGGATTTTTAATGAGGACAATGTACTTTCATGGACTAAAGAGACTTAAAAAAATGTCTCACCCCTTAACATTAATTCTAGCAGGAAAAATCAGTATATAACATTAGCTGTTTGGAAGGCATGCTATCAATGAGAAAATTTGCTGTTGCCATCACTTTAGCAGTACAAAGACAAATTGATGTTTACAAGAAAATTATCTTGATACACAGAAATTCTCAAGTCAGAATCTTTGCCAAGTGTGCTTTATTTTGTTCAGAAATTTAGAAGGTAAATTAGTCTATACTTTATTGAACCAGTATTCAGTAATTAAATCTTTGAGGAACTACCATGTGTCCTGTGCCTTCATGTATAGTATTTCATTTAATCTTAACTCCTTGTAATTTTATTAAAAGACTAAGGGTTAACCTTTTGTCCAAACTCACAAATAGTGGGAAAATGGGAATTCAATTCCATATGCTCTGACTCTATGTCTTATGCTCTTCCTCCTTCCCTGTAATGTGTTTATTTTCCAGCCCTGAGTAGTTCCCTTACCTTGCTGGGGAATCATATTCTCTTTCTCTCTCTTTCCCATCTTTCTACAGATAATTAATGATATCTAAGCTCCAGGAGTTATTCTAGGAACTGTAGATACAAAAAAAAGGCGGGGGAAAGGCATTCCCCCACACCAGGAAGGGGTTACTAATCTACCAAGGGGAATAGCTATTTATGTATTTATTTATTTAATAGTTTTATTTCTTTATTTGAGACAGAGACAGTGAAAGAGAGAGAGAGAGAGAGCACAAACAGGGAGAAGGGCCAGAGGGAGAGGGAGAAGCAGACTCTCTTCTGAGCAGGGAACCCAATGTAGGGCTTGATCCCAGAACCCTGAGATCAAGACCCTAGTGGAAGGCAGATGCTTAACTATCTGAGCCATGCAGGCACCCTGGGACTAGGTATTTAAATAATACATGTGGGGATGCCTGGGTTGCTCAGTTGGTTAAGTGGCTGCCTTTGGCTCAGGTCATGATCCCGAGGTCCTGGGATTGAGTCCCACATCAGGCTCCTTGCTCAGCGGGGAGCCTGCTTCTCCCTCTGCCTCTCTACCTGCCTCTCTGCCTACTTGTGCTCTCTGTCTGTCAAATAAATAAATAAATAAAAATCTTTAAATAATACATGTGATATCTTTAATATTAATAATAATAATAAATGCCATATCTTCTTTATCCATTTGACTGTTGAAGGGCATCTTGGCTCTTCCCACAATTTGGTGACTGGCCATTGCTGCTATGAACATTGGGGTACAGATGGCCCTTCTTTTCACTACATCTGTATCTTTGGGGTAAATACCTAGTAATGAAATTGCAGGGTCATAGGGTAGTTCTGATTTTAACTTTTTCTGAGGAACCTCCACACTGTTTTCCAAAGTGGCTGCACCAACTTGCATTCCCACCAACAGTGTAAGAGGGTTTCCCTTTCTCC
>ML093420.1:120795-138148 GCA_003697995.1 Taxidea taxus jeffersonii | reverse complement strand
AGTTTATCTTTGTGTATGGTGTAAGAGAATGGTTGAGTTCCATTCTTCTATACATAGCTGTCCCAGCACCATGTATTGAAGAGTCTTTTTCCCACTGGATATTTTTTCCTGCTTTGTTGAAGATTATTTGACCAGAGTTGAGGGTCTATATCTGAGCTCTCTATTCTGTTCCACTGGTTTATGTGTCTGTTTTTGTGCCAGTACCATGCTGTCATGGTGATCACAGCTTTGTAGTAAAACTTGAGATCAGGTGGTGTGATGCCCCCAGCTGTTTTTCTTTTTCAACATTTCTTTAGGGATTTGGGGTCTTTTCTGATTCCATACAAATTTTAGGATTTTTTGTTCTAGCACTTTGAAAAATGCTGGTGGAATTGTGATTGGGATGGCATTGAAAGTATAGATTGTTTTTGGCAGTACAGACATTTTAACAATGTTTATTCTTCTGATCCATGAGCATGGAATGCTCTTCCATCTTTTTGGTCTTCTTCAATTTCTTTCATGAGTGTTCTGTAGTTCCTCGAGTACAGATCTGTTACCTCTTCGGTTAGGTTTATTCCTAGGTATCTTATGGTTCTTGGTGCAACTGTAAATGCAATTGATTCTCTAATTTCCCTTATAGTTTCATTGCTAGTGTATAAGAAAGCAACTGACTTATGTGCATTGATTTGTATCCTGCCACATTACTGAATTGCTGTATGAGTTCTAGTAGTTTGGGGGTATAGTCTTTTGGGTTTTCCATATAAAGTATCATGTCATCTGTGAAGAGAGCGAGTTTGACTTCTTCCTTGCCAATTGGAATACCTTTTATTTTTTTGTTGTTGTTGTCTGATTGCTGTTGCTAGGACTTCTAGTACTATGTTGAACAACAGTGGCAAGAGTGGGCATCCTTGCTGTGTTCCTGATCTCAAAGGGAAGGCTGTCAGCTTATCCCCATTGAGAATGATATTCACTGTGTGTTTTTCATAGATGGATTTTATGAAGTTGAGGAATGTTCCCTCTATGCCTATACTTTGAAGAGTTTTAATCAGGAAAGGATGCTACATTTTGTCAAATGCCTTTTCTGCATCAATTGAGAGGACCATGTGGTTCTTCTCTCTTCTTCTTCTTTTTTTTTTTGATTTGTTCTATCACATTGATTGATTTGTGAATGTTGAACCACCCTTGCATCCCAGGGATAAATCCCACCAGGTCATGGTAGATAATCTTTTTAATGCACTGTTGGATTCTATTAGCTAGGATCTTGTTTAGAATCTTGGCATCCATATTCATCAGGGATATTGGTCTGAAATTCTCCTTTTTGATGGGATCTTTGCTTGGTTTGGGGATCAAGGTAATGCTGGTTTCATAGAAAGAGTTTGGAAGAAATTTTCCTTCTGTTTCTATTTTTTGAAACAGCTTCAGAAGAATAGGTATTATTTATTCTTTGAATATTTGGTAGAATTCCCCAGGGAATCCATCAGGTCCTGGACTCTTGGTTTTTGGGAGGTTTTTGATCACTGCTTCAATCTTGTTGCTAAATATTGGTCTATTCAGGTTGTCAGTTTCCTCCTGTTTCAGTTTTAGAAGATTATAGGTTTCCAGGAATGCATCCATTTTGTCTAGGTTGCATAACTTATTGGCATATAACTGTTGATAATTTTTGATGATGATTGTTTATATTTTCTTGGTGTTGGTTGTGATCTCTCCCCTTTCATTCATAATTTTATTAATTTGGGTCCTCTCTCTTTTCTTTTGGATTGGTTTGGCCTGTGGCTTATGGATCTTATTCTTTCAAAGAACCAGCTTCTAGTTTCATTGATGTGTTCTATTGTATCTCTAGTTTCTAACTCATTGATCTCTGCTCTAATCTTAATTATTTCCCTTCTTGTGCATGGGCTTGGCTTAATTTGTCATTGATTCTCCAGTTCTTTAAGGTGTAAAGAGAGCTGGTGTATTGGGATTTTTCAATTTTTTTTGAGTGAGGCTTATATTTCCCCCTTAGGACCACCTTTGCCATATTCCATAGGTTTTGGACCGATGTGTCTTCAACCTCATTGGTTTCCATGGATTGTTTAAGTTCTTCTTTGATTTCCTGATTGATCCAAAAATTATTAAGCTAGATGTCTTTAGCTTCCAAGTGTTTGAATTTCTTCCAAACTGTTTTTTTGTGCTTGAGTTCCAGTTCCAGCAGGGAATAATTTCAGTCTTTTGGTATCAATTGAGCCCTGATTTGTGACCCAGTATGTGGTCTGTTCTGGAGAAAGTTCCATGTACGCTCAAGAAGAATGAGTATTCTGTTGTTTTACGGTGTAATGTTCTGTATATATCTGCGAGAACCATCTGGTCTCATGTGTCATGAAAAGCTCTTGTTTGTTCATTTTATGCTTAGATGATCTGTCTGTTGCTGAGAGTGACATGTTAAGATCCCCTAAAATTCATGTATTCTTATCAATATGACTATTTTGAGTAATAGTTGGCTTTTGTAGTTGGCTGCTTCCATGTTGGGGGCATAAATATTTATAATTGTTAGATCTTCTTGGTGGATAGATCCTTTAAGAATGATATAGCGTCCTTCTGTATCTCTGACTACAGTCTTTAGCTTAAAATCTAATTTATCTGAGAATTGTTACCCAAGCTTTCTTTTGAGGCCCATTGGCATGAAAGATGGTTCTCCATCCCTTCACTTTCAGACTGGATGTATCTTTAGGTTCAAAATGCATCTCTTGTAGACACCATATGGATGGGTCCTGTCATTTTATCTGGTCTGCAACCCTGTGCCATTTTGTGGGAGCATTTAGGCCATTCATGTTGAGAGTGATTATTGAAACATAAGTTTTAGGGGTGCCTGGGTGGTTCAGTGGGTTAAGGTTCTGCCTTCAGCTCAAGTCATGATCTCAGGGTCCTGGGATTGAGCCCTACATTTGGCCTTCTGCTCAGCAGGGAGCCTGCTTCCCCCCTCCTCTGCCTACTTGTGATCTCTGTCAAATAAATAAGTAAAATCTAAAAAAAAAAAAAGTTTTTATTGACATCATGTTGCCTGTGAAGTTCTTGTTTCTATAGATTGTCTCAAAATTTCTGTTCTATGTCACTCTTGGGTTCTTTCTTCTTTTATAGAACCCCCCCTTAATATTTCTTTTAGGAGGCACCTGGGTGGCTCAGTGGGTTAAAGCCTCTGCCTTCGGCTCAGGTCATGATCTCAGGGTCCTGGGATCGAGCCCCACATTGGGCTCTCTGCTCAGCGGGGTGTCTGCTTTCCCCCCTCTCTCTGCCTGCCTCTCTGCCTACTTGTGATCTCTGTCTGTCAAATACATAAATTAATAAATAAAATATTTTAAAAAAATATTTCTTTTAGTGCTGGCTTGGTGGCCACATAATCTTTTTAAACCTTGCCAGTCTTGGAAGCTCTTTATCTTTCTATCCATTTTAAATGTCAGCCTTGCTGGATAAAGTATTCTTGGCTGCATGTTCTTCTCATTTAGTGCCCTGAATATGTCTTGCCAGCCCTTTCTGGCTTGCCAGGTTTCTGTGGACAGGTCTGACATTATTCTGATGGTCCTCCCTCTGTACATAAGGAATCTCTTCCCCTTAGCTGCCCTTAACACATTTTGTCTGCATTTATGACTTGTGAATTTCACAATCACATGCCTGGAGGTCCTTCTATCTTCACTGATCTTGGCGGGGCGGGGGCGGGGGGTGGGGTGTCCTCTCTGCCTCTAGGACACAAACACTTGTTTCCATTCCCCAGATTAGGGAAATTTTCATCTAGGATTTGTTCAACTAAATCTTCAGGTTCTCTCTCTTTCCATCCCCTCAGGGATCCCAATAATTCTGACATTGGAACATTTCATGCTGTCATTTATTTACCTAATTCTGTTTTCATGGCTTGTAAGCTGTTTGTTCCAGGCCTCCTCCTGATCCTTCTCATCTGTCAGTTTGTCTTCTAGATCACTAATTTTATCTTCTGCCTCAGTTATCTCAGCCATTATTTAGATTAGATTGGATCTCATTGATAGCATTTTTTAACTTCTGCCAGATCAGCTCTCACTTCCACCCTTAGAGATACTATGTTGTCACTAATGGTCTCCAACCTAGCCATTGCCTGGATAATTATTACCCTGAGTTCCCTTTCCGACATACTGTTTATGTCCATATCCTTCTGTGGCAGAGGTCACAGTCTCTGAATTTTTCCTCTGTTGGGTGTTCTTCTTCCTAGTCATTTTGGTGAGAGGTGGTTGAGGGGATGTATAGCTGAATATATCAACCACAACCCAGGCTAGGTGCACCTTGGAAAGTTTTGGAGCAATCAGAAGTCACCACTGAAAAGAAAGAAAAGAGAGAGAGGAAAAAGAGGGGAAAAAAAAGAAAAAGAAAAAAGATAAACCCTGCCATAATGGGACTGAAAGTAAGATTAGGGTACAAAAACAAAAACAAATAAAAAGACCAACAAAAGTAAAAGGAAAAAAAAAAAGAAAAACCCAGTCAAAATGAGCCCCCAATGGTAAGATTTATATAGTACAAAAACAAAGACAAAAGAATAAGATAGGAAGGTGGTTTTAAACCCTTGATGTGGGAGAGGAATTTTATTTTGATTCTTCCTGGCTGTATCTTGTTATCTTTGTTAAAGGACTCATCTTTCCAGAGATAAAGGGAGATTAAAACTGGTTTAAATATAGGGGTAGTATTGAATAGGGAAAAAGGACTACTTGAAGCTTATATCTGTATATATATTTTAAAAAATGAAACAAAGGTATATGTATGAAAAAAGTTCAAGTTAGGAAGCTATTATGGAATGTGTTGTATTAAACATCTAGTTGTAATGTTAAGTAGATTAAAAAAATAAAGGACAAGAATCATGAGAATGAATTTTTAAAAAAGGAAAAAGAAAAGCTGTACCCATGAACTATACAGGTTTGGGGACAATACTGGGATCTTAATATATTGTTTTCCCCTGATGTTGGGGTCTTACAGTTTTATGAGGACCCTGTGGTTATTGTCCTCTTGTTTTTGGCTTGTCCTCTGGTAGAAGGGGCCTGTCGCAGGTTAGGGATTAGTCTTGTTTGGGCTGGGTCGTTCTGCCCCCGTCAAGGGGCTTGGCGCTGTGGAAACTGGTTTTTCAGGCTTTTGTTCTCTGGAGGTTTTTATTCTTTGGGGGCTTTTTGTGTCTTTTCTGAGTGTTAGTGTAAAGTAAACTGTCTGTACCCAGACCTTTGCCTCAGAGAGAAGGCATAGTCTGCTCCCCTCTGAGTAGTCCAGCACACACAGACCACCCCCTCTGTAAACTCCTCTGAACGCTGCAACCTCCCACAGGTGGTGTGCACCCCCAGCCACTGTCTCAGTGGTCACTGCTTATCTCTGCACCCTGTGCCACTAAAACCGCAAACGTAATTGATCTGAGCGAGCCTGATCCCCGTGACTGCCATTGCCAGGACTGCTATCTGGAGCTCACACTGGGTACATTCAGACCCTGCAGTGACGCAGGTCAGGGAAGGCTATGGGCTCAGGGACTGCCAGCTGGAGCCTGCGCCAGGCTCTGTCAGGTGCAGGAAGGGGTGTGCCCAGCCCCAGTGGTGGTACAAGCAGTGGAAAACCTCGGGCCCAGGGGCCACCAACTGGAGCCCCCGCCGGGCTCTCACAGGCAAGGGTGGGGCAGCTATGACTGCCCTAGGACCCTGGGCTTAGGTCCATGCCTGTGGCTACCCAATCCCACCAACTGCCCCTTAAGACCATTTGTTCTTTTTGAGTGCTGTATTCCAGACTCCAAGCCAATGCTGGTCCTCAAGCACAGGGCACTTTTGTATGGAAGTATTACTTTCCAATGGGTCACTTCTGGTGACCCTCTCCCCCTTCTGTTTATCCTCCGATATTAGTCCCAGCGTTCCCACTCCGCTTTACCTCTCCACTGATGTTCTTCTGCCCCCATAGAGATCCAGAAATATATAATCTTACATCTCAGGCTGATTTCGTGGGTGTTCAGAGTGTTCTGGTAGATATTTAGCTCTGTTCAGAGGACTGGTTGAATCAGGGTCTCCTACTTCTCTGCCATCTTGCCCCTCCTCCACAACACCTGTATTAAATATAAGTGTGGTGATGGCTTCCCCACACAGTTTCGAGGCAACTTTATTCTGACAACTTTGTTAACCTCACCCACAGAACTATTAATCCCTTTACTGAGAGAATATTCTGGTTTAGGGGTACATTACTGGTGTTTGCCTGGAAGCATGAACAGATGAACAGAACAAGGAAGTCCCTTCAATTCCAATGTTCTTCCTAGTGCATCATAAAGCACCTCTGCTTACGGGGCATCACACCCTCATCTCTTCCTCTCTCATATTTTAAGGAGACCCAGACCTCCTAGTCCTTATGTTCATTACCTTGTCAATGCTCTCCTAAGAAAAAAGTCTAGATTTATAAACTCAAGGGTCATAATGACCCAGCATCACTAAGGTAGGAAGACTACGGCCTTCAATCTGTTGGTCACCATTTTTCTCTCCATTGACATTTTCTCCCTTGGCCAGAGTGTCACCAGATTATCCAGAGTTTACTCCTTTCATCCCTGTGTTAGAGCCTTTGTACAAGACACATCACACACCAGTCCTGCAGAGCTGATACGGGTGTGCTGAGCAGGGGCCTCAGCTGGGTCACACCTGCTGTCAGAAACAGCCTTCTCTAGAACCTCAAGTGTGGGCTTTAAACACAGTGGGAGGCATGAAGGAAAACGTGTGCATTAGGTTAGTCATCTCTAACCGCCTCCTTCGATTTGATGCCCAAAATGAACAGATTGGTCTCAATTTAGACAAGAAGAAGGTTTTTACACCATTTCTATTGAGCTGCTTTGTTGGGTTCCCTCTTTGAGAGGGCAGTGTTACAGTGGGTTTAGCTCTTCTCTTCTCAAAATGTTTTCCCTGCCTGGGTTGGTTGGGACAGGCTTTTAACCATGACTTCTGAAGCTGCAGGGAAATGCAGGGGATGTCTGCTCAGATGGGTTTGTGAGCTCTTCTGACTTCCTGTGAGTGGCTTTGTAGGCGTGCCAACCCTCGCTGCAAATACTCACCAGTTCAGCTCTCAGGAAATGCCAAAGTCCAGGAAGATAAGAATGTGAAAGAGCGGAGTCTTTGCTATGGAGATAGATGTAGATTCAAGTTCTTGTTCCAATCACTTACTAATTGTATGATTCAGGATACATTACAATTGGGAACGTGGCAATAGAAAAATTGGTGTCTGGCTTCTTCAAGGGGTTTTCTTTATTTCATCCTAGAGAAGGAAGTAACTCCGGAAGGGCAGGTGATCATTATCATTTGATAATCTGTTTTGTGATAGCCAAGTATTTTATTAGTAATCCCTAACAGTATGTAGCCCTTAACTGTTCCCCTTGCTTGGCTTGTCCTGGCTCATAATTGTCATGATGCGCCGAGGAGGAAGACACTATCGTTATCCCTGTTTTATAAATGAAGAAAAATCAAAGCTCAGGGAAGTTAGATAGCAGATGTTTACTTGCTGGCATAAGAGACACACCTCATTGTCCTTCCTTACCCAGATCCAGTGTAGCCCTGTGCTCACATCCTGCTTCTCTGCCGGTATTGGTAACATCCTTTCCCTTCCTGCTGATGGGACTTGTTCTTGGGGCGGCTGGGTCTATGGACCCATGGGCCTCCCCAGTGTGGAAGAAGCCCCTCTACAGACACTAATCAGGCCCCACTGCCTTCCCCAAAGTTTGCTCTGGGCAGAGCCAGGCAGAGCTCCATCAGGATATATGGCATATGTAATAAAACTCACTTACAATGAGATGTGCTTTTCAAGGAAAACAGGGAATTCCATTTTAAATCTCAGCATAGTACAAGGAGGAACATGTTAGGTTCCCATATTAAAGTTCACAGAGATTGAGTGTGAAAGATCTCATGGGACGGGACAGTGTGTATTTTCACCTCTGCAATTTTTGTAAGTGGATTTTTTTTCTGAGTAAATGTTCTGCTTCTGCTTATTGTACTCTTAAAAGCACATGTGACTTTTCTGATCCCTTTGAATTCATTAAAGGCATGTCTTACCTTCAGACACAGCATAAGCCTATGTGCTTACTGTTTGTTTGTTTTTATAAACGTGCACATACTTAAATAAAAAAATGATCAGTGGGTCCTGTCCAACTATGACACCATATTTAGGACTCCTCAAAAGATTTGTGCTGATTCCAGATTATCAAGATTAAAAACAAAAAAGAAAAAACAAAATAACAAAAAGCACTAGGGCTTTCCAAATCCATTCTGATTTTTTTTTCTTTTCGAAACCATCAATTAAATTTGCTAAGCCCAAGTGTCTCAAACTTAGCTGTTGGGAGATTTGCTATTTTTTTTGTTTTCTTTTTTCCTTTTGTAAACTTATAAGTCGGGCATCACATCTGTGTTGACAATACAGCACCTTACATTTGTGGTAACAACAGACCCATCTCAAAGCATGCTAATGATTCAGGATTACTTTGGAATGGCCTTTAAGCACCCCATACTTGGTTTGGGACCATCAGTCTATTTACAAAGATAACTTCATGCAGTGGACAGAGACCACCATCTTTGTCTAATGATGACAAAAGATAATCTAGGGCCAATGATAATTTTTCCTAGAGTTTCAACTTGGTGTGTGACATATATAAATTAACAGGCACTGTAGAAAAGAGCTCAAGGCAATAAAATAAAGTGTTTGCTGGCTGTAAAGGAGAAGCTGGCTCTCAGAGGCCTGGGCCCCTGATCTCTTTGCTTCACAACCACACTGTCTCTAGCTGTGCCCTGGTTCCTGGCCTCAGAGGACAGTAGTTGGGTCAAACGTGGCTCTAAGGCTTGCTGCTCAAATTGAGTTGTTTTCTCTTCTTGCTAACATCCCAGCATCTCCCTTTACACTGCCCAAGGCTCACCTCTACTATATTGTGTTCCTTCCCAGCCACCACGGTGAAAGAACATGGCTCTGTTTGCCTGATCTTTGGCACCATTTCCAGCTACTTAGACTGGTGAGACTATGTTTAATTTCAGCCTTAACTTGGCCAATCAAAGGGCCATAAAAGTAAATGTCTACAGTTAGAAAATTCCAGAACAGTTCCACTTCTGTAAAATGGCCAGCAGACCCAAAGACCCTATCCAAATAGTGCTCACCTACTAATGTCAAGTTATACCTGAAAAACTTTGGCAAAGCTATAAATGTGTGATGCATCAGAGCTGTCCTTTTTTATTGCTTTCCTCTTAGGTACTAACGCAGAGGTGGATTTTTGTTTTCACTGTCAGCATTTTCTTTCACCTGATGGACATCGGAGGAATAATAATCCTTCAGTTTATACAATTAAGTGCGAATTATATTAGTTTGTTTTATGTCATAATGCTGTGTGCCTGTAGGAGAGGGAGAGTAGGAGGGCAATACAGAAATTGGAGTAGAGATTGATTTGCATTTTACTGCTACCCTTGCCTTTGGGATTCTTTTCCAGCTATTAAATTTAAGATTCCAGCATTTTGTATTTTCAATTTGGGGTCAGGGCCATGAAGTAGGTCTGACAGAAGGAGGGCTGATAGTTATTCAATTTAAGTGAACTAGAAGTCAAGTTTAGCGTGGCCGGACATGCAGATACCATAGGTTGAAAAGGAAGGAGAAGAAGAACCAAGGCTATTTAAAAAAGGAACCGATAAGACAGAAATTCTGGTCCATAAAAATTCAGAAATGAAACAGTGACCTTTTATGCATAGGCTATTAACAGCCAGACTTCTTCCTTTTATCTGCCGTTGTCTCCATTGCTACCAAGTAGTCTTGAATCGCATTTCCAGAGACTTGATCCTGTTTTATAAAGTGACAGCCATTTGGATGAATTCTGCTCAGATAATCCCATGAATAGTGGCTCTAGGCCCTGGCTACACATTATCATCATGTTAACATCACTTGGTAGGCTTTGTAAACATAAGGAAAGCCCAGGCCTCCCCCATACCAGTTAGATCTGAATTAGCCTGACCCTTGCTTGTCAACATGTGGTCCCTGAGTAAGTAGCATCAGCATCATCTAGTAGCTTGTTAGGAATGCAGACCCCCAGGCCCAACCCCAGATCCACTAAATAAGAATCTGCATTTTAAAGAAATCTCCAGATGATTATTTATGTGTATATTAAAGCTTGAGAAATGCAGCTCTAGGACCAGGCATCAGCAAATGTTTTCTTTAGAAACACAGGCATAAAGCACAGTAAATGTATTAGGCTTTGCAGGCCATATGTAGTCTGTCACATAATTTTTTTTTCCTCTTAACAATGCTTTAGAAATGTAAAAACATTCTTAGGTAGGGACATTCAAAATTAGACAATTACTAGATTTGGATCACCTTATAGTTTGAGACTAATTGAGACTTATAGTTTGCCAATGAAGAACTAAAGATTAGGAGTTTAAATTTCTTACCTAAGAAGAGAAAGTAGTAGAGTGGGAAATAGGACCCAGGACTGCCTTTATTCTTTCCACTCTGATACAGTGTCTCTGGTTGACATTTTATGTCTCTCAGGGGTATTTGTATCCTGACTGTGCCTGAGAGAGAACAAAGGACTAATACTGTGTCGGCAAATAATTTCAATGTATGTAAAGTCATTTAATAATCTTTTTATCAGTGTTATGTGGAGTTACTATCATCATCCCCACTTTCATTTGAGGAATCTGAGGATTTAAAAAGTGAAGTAATTGACCCAAATGACCCAAACCCCTTATGTACTAAGTGTTAAAGCTAGGACTCTTGAACAGCAGACTGCATTCTCTTCACACTACTGTGTCAAGAGTAAAACCTATAAGTTTCTCAACCTTGGGTAGATACCAAAGTCACCCATGGTACTTCCTTTTTTTTTTTTTAAGATTTTATTTATTTATTTGACAGAGAGAGAGATCACAAGTAGGCAGAGAGGCAGGCAGAGAGAGAGGGGGAAGCAGACTCCCCACTGAGCAGAGAGCCCGATGTGGGGCTCTATCCCAGGACCCTAAGATCATGACCTGAGCCAAAGGCAGAGGCCTTAACCCACTGAGCCACCTAGGTGTCCCACCTATGCCCCACCCAAGTGCCCCACCCTTCTTAAACATAGACTCTTGGACACCACCATTTTGATCCAATAGGTCTGTACTGAGGCTTAAGCATCTGTATTTTAATAAACTTCCTAGGTGCCTAATAAAGGCCGAGAAGCAGTGTATTAGTGTGAGACTTCACATCTTCATGTCGGTGTTGAAATAAAGTAGGCAAAATCTAGATTGTAATTCTAGAACACAAAGAGGAAGTCCCCACCTGTTTCAGAACATTCAGAAGCATCTTTAAACCGAATCCAACTCTATTGACACGACCTACCCCACTGGTGGGTCAGAGAGGGAGGAGAGTAGATTCTACTCCCTTGTCATCCGCTTACTGGATATTGCCTGGCTCTGAGAAGATTGTTTGGAGCCACAAAGTTACCATCTGCTTCCTGAAGCCTCAGCATGTGCCTCGCTCATGGTGGGGATGCTCACCATGGCCCACCATCTGGACCATGGGGCCCTGAAGTGGTTTATTTTCTCCAGATCAAAAAACCACAGAGTCCTATCTTCTATTCCTTTTCCAATAGCTCATAAGCCTGACTTTTGTAAATAAACATCCTCACTGCCAGGCAGTGCCCTCATTTCTATGTATCCAACAGCTAGACTGGTCCACTGAAACTTCGCTGTCTGCTTAAATAGTGCTCCAGCATCCTCCAAAGTTCTGACCAAAGTAAGTTACAGCAGCTAATCATTCTGCACCTGGATCTGAAGGAACATTCTTAATTTCCCTTCATTGTCCTCTTCCAGACTATCTCCCACTGTCCTGAGGATAAGCTTTATTCTCACTCCCCTCCCCATGTCTCCTTCATATGGCAGAGAGCCTGGAAACCACTGGGCTTCCAAACCCCACTTACTGTTCCACAACACCAAGCTGTTGGCAGGGAAATTTATGGAGCAGTTGGTTAAAAACTCTTAAATCTATCTGGCTGTTTAAAACTGGAGACTGCCTTTGGCAGAAACATCCTTAAACATCTTGCTTGGCTGGTATTTTTAATTAACACAGCTAAATGCCTTGTAGTGTTAGTCCAGGCCAACAGGACAAAATTAACAGAGAGACAAAGGCAGAGATGTTGACAGGGCTGAGAACCGATTTGGGAGAGCTTGGTTTTCATCTCATTGCAAGGTTAAATGAAGTCTCCCTAAATCCTTTAACACATTGCTCTTCTCAGACCTTAAGAAGGAGGTTTATAGCAGAGTTCAGATTCTGGTAGTTCAGACTCAGGACTTTAAAAAAGAGAGGGACTAGACTGAACTTTTGCCAAATACCTCGTAATCAAAAATAGCTATGCAACATACCTACCCATGAATAGTGAATAACAGAATTTTAGACTAAGTATCATTAATGCATGAACTTGTTTCATTCTCTAACCAACCCCAGAGGTAAATATTATTATCCCAGTTTCTGGGTAGGAAACCGAGATTCAAAAGCTTTAACTGACCCTTCAAAGAAGAAAGCTGTAGTAAGTAAAGTGGGTTCAGAATTTAGGTCAGTCCTTTCTAATTCCAAGTAATGACACTATGATCACACTCTGGCTGATTAGTGAAGATCCTAACCAGTGAGCCAACTGCGGGTCAACACTTTGTACCTACAGGAGAGTGCTTAGCACAGCACACCTGACCAGCCCATCCAAGACAGGATGCGCAGGAATAGTCATGTGCAGTGGTCTAATTGAAGCTTATGCTAACATTCGAGGGCAGCTCTTTGTGTTCTCTCTTGGTGAGCACGAACTTGGGTTATGATCCAATTGCCTTAAGAAGGTGTATGGGTACTTTTTCAAGTAACAAAATAGAGATGGGGGAAAGGGAGGGAAAAAGAGACAAAGCTCCAGACTGGGGAGGAGGGAGCTTCTCCACTCCAGTGGTTGAGTTATAAATGTGATGAAGATTTACTGGTTAACCTGTTCCCTCCCAGTGTGTCTCTCTGCCTTATAGTCAATGTTTATAAAATGTTCTAGTATGAAGGTATAATTAGAAAGTAAAATCTTAGCTAGAGCTTAATTAACTAGATCATTTGCTTAGCAGATTTTTTTTTTCTTTCTGAACCCTTCTCATCAAGAGAAAGAGACACATTTCGAGCTAACAAGCTGACAGTCAAGATAATTGAAGACAAAATAAGAGGTTCCCAGGATCCAGATTGTGTCCTGGGTTTGGCACACATGGAGCCCAACATCCTGCACCTAACTTGACTATGTGATCATGGACACGTCCACATGCTGTGAAGTATTTGCTCCCATTTGGGGCTAGTTGCAGGAGATAGCTGTAGGGTGGGCAAGCAGCCAGCTACCACTGCCCGAATGCTGTCACTTAAACTCTTTGTGTTTCCATTTGCTCATCTATAAAATGAAGATATAATCACAGATTTTGAAGAGTTATTTTGAAGATGAATTATGGTAATATTTTCAAAACTTTTATAACTTGTATAGTACTGTACATTTATAGTGATTGACATTATTTGAGTACTTACTATATACTCAGCACTATTCTAAAATACATATGTAAATATGCAAACATACACATATGTTAATTTTTGGATAACAATTTCCTTAATCTTCACATCAACACGTGGTAGAGAATATTATCCATTTTAATTATTAAAAAACTTAAGCACAAGACAAACCAAAAGAGACTCTAAATGTCATAAAACAAACTGAGGGGGGTGGGGGGAAGGGGTATTGGGAGAGGGTGGTGGGGTTACATTATATGTTTATATAAAAATAAAAAAACACAACTAAAGCACAAAGAGTTTATATGCATATGAGAATTATTATCGTTCATTCCAAAGTATTTGTCAGGCACATACTTCAGGTCGAGTACTTCTTTCAACTCCTCCTCCTCCCTCCCCTTCCTCCCTCCCTTCCTCTTTTTCCCCCTCCTCCTTCTTGGTCTTCAGATAATAGAGAAGGAATGCTGGGCTCAGAGGCAAAAGATCTGTGCCAAATCCTGGTGTTATGTGATCTTGAGCAAATCACTCTGTTTCCCTATATTTATTTTCTGCCAATCTCTTTGGCTGATTGAAACAATGAGAACATACTTGCTGATTTAAGAAGGTTATGCAAAGATAATGTAGTGGAAGGGTTACCATTGATATTACAACTATTATATTGCTAGATAGTTTTTAAGATCCTCTCCCTCCTGACCTCCTATCAGTCATGATTCCCCATCTCCAACACATGCCATACAGTGATGACTCAGGAAACCATTCAGCCTTACACCAGGCCAGCAGACTGGAATGCAACCCTCTAGTTAAGCAGAAAATGAAAGCAGCTAAACTACGCTTTGAATAATCTGGTTTATGGATGTACTTAGTCTGTACTGAATAAGGGTTGATCTGCCTGGGAACCTGATAGGGTAAGAGACAAGATGAACTACTGATTATGAAAAGGTATATAAGTTATGATAGCAATTTGTCACATTCTAGTAACTGAATTAAGTTATGGACTCTTAGGAGGAAAAGAAATGGAGACTGCTCTCAGTGGGAAGGGACTAAGTCAACTGAACTTGTTCCATGAAGCACTCATCTGTTCATGTGGTTACTGAACACATGCTTATTGATGGGGAGCATGGAGCAATTAGGAATTGGGAGAACACTGATAAGCCTTGAAAATGTTGGTCAGAAAGTCTTTGGCCACTGTTCGAGCCAACTGAATGAATTTGTGGAAAGCCCTGGTGGTTTTAATTTAATTCATTCACAATGAGTGATTCTTGACCTTGTAACAGGCACTGAGCTAGACTCTGGTGATATAGCAATGATTGTTTCTCTGAAGAAGCTTTGTATCTGTCTCATTAGTTGACCTGGTTGTGATGCTACACAGAGGCTCTTGTGAGGAGAGAAAATCCCCCAACCATGGTGGAGGTTGGAAATTTATGGGCTAATAGAAGTTTTGCTGGGATAGAAGAAGAAGAGAAACCCTCAAACTCAAGTGAGTCCAGCAAACTCTTCAGACTGGGGTTCAGAGGAAGAATACACAGTGGAGGGGTTCTTAAATGGCCATAGATCTCCAGCCACTGGAGCATCTGAGTTTCAGCAGTAGGAGAGCTATGGGGAACAGCCTTCCTTCTACTGAATCATGAAAATTCCCCATGTGTGTTTGTATATATGAAGGGGCATGAGGGTTAAGATCTTGTTTCCAGACTAATAGTCATTAAATACTGGTATGCAAAATATTAATTAGTAAATCACACAGAAAAGATTCAGTGCACAAATAAGTTTGAAAAATGTTGTGGCCATGTATGACAGAGCTCCATGGAGACTTTACCATGCCAATGTAGCTCATAAATCTGAAAGAAAGGTAAAATCTAGTTACTGTGCATGGGGCCAGGACTAGCCTCAAGTCTACTCATGTTAGCATTAGAACCACCGGGACCAACTGACCAGTCACACAATTTCCACTGGGAATATCTAGGTGGAAAGAATTCTGCAAACATTTTAGAAAGGTCTTTGCATATGTCCTTCCCATCTGGAGGAGATCCACACGACTGTCAATGCTGCTTTAAGCCATTCAAATTCCCAGACCAGTGCTTTGTATCAGAAATTCTCTTCTTATATCATGAATCATCCGGGGACACCCTATGCTTAAAAAATTCCATTTATTTGCCATGATATATTTGGAAGCCATCCACAAGTGACTGTTATGGGTTCCGTGTGTGCGTGCATACACCTGCGTGTGTGTGTTCTATTTTCGGAAGACAGATCAGCGGCATGTTCCCTGCTATTGTGTGAGTGCTAAATGCCATGGCGCACAATCATTTATTACAATAATTTATAAATTGTTAGAGGCATTAATAACTGTAGAACTATGGCTGTGTTTGTTGTGTCAGCCAGACATATTCCCACTATTAACTTTTGGATAACAGCAGCAGCTTGTCTAATGAAAAATAATGACCTTAAAACAAAGAACTCCAAATAATTTGATTCCACTGAGAAGCCAGTAACCGAAAAGCAGGGCATCTTCTTCAAGTTCCCACATTTTCTGTATCACTCTGAATGATTTCTGAATCATTCTCTGAATGAAATCTGAATGATGTCGTTAACTATGTCTCCAGAGCAGTGTAGAAAATGTAAAGGTTAGCATGAATATTTTTCCCCTTCACTCCTAAGGTCTTGGAGGGTCTGAATGATGAAATTGAAGTGGTTGACTGTAATATTCTATTGGTTAAATTAACCTGTTGTGTGATGCTTCAACTCAGAAATGGATCACAACATCTAATAAGCTGAAGAGCCTGAGCGGTTTTTTTTTTTGTTTGTTTGTTTGTTTGTTTTGGTAGAGGAGGTGGAATTTCTCCATTCCTCTTAGTAAGTTGCAAGGTTATAAGACATAGGAAATAATCCAATTCCCAGCCCAATAAAAGATTTTTTTTTTCTTTTTCATTTGCCCTGCCAATTCTAAATGTGCAATTGCAAAATGGCATCTTGGCTTATAAGGCACACTAGTTTGATTGTGTGGATTATAAAGTCATTTCTTTATGTATCCATTTGTATACAGTCTTCATTGCTACAGCATCTGGGAGTCTGACATTACTTAAAAAACACAATTAAATTTGAATACCTCATACTGGAACCTTATTATAAACTTGTTATTTCTCTCTCCTTAATTTCATCCCATTACTCCTAATTATGGGTTTCTATCATAAACAGTTCTTCAATTATTCCTCCCCTGGGGAATTTACAACCCAATATGCAACCTTTCTTCCTTCCTCCCATCCCTATTTTCGTCTCCTGAACAGTGGCACTGGGGTCCATGCAGCCCATACTTTCTATTTCTAGAATGTTT
Organism: Taxidea taxus jeffersonii; assembly: GCA_003697995.1. Lineage (NCBI taxonomy): Eukaryota > Metazoa > Chordata > Mammalia > Carnivora > Mustelidae > Taxidea > Taxidea taxus. Next base: position 121,344 of record ML093420.1, on the reverse strand, counting down.
GTGTGAGAGGCTCCTTAAAGAACAAAGGTCCTGCTCAAGTGAATACAGTTTATCTGTAACTAAATGCAGGGTCAAAAACAGATGTAGCTGACAGTCAACTTGGCCTTTAATTTTTGCTAGAATCCAGTTAAAGTTACTCATTTTCTTTAAAACCCTATTTCCTTATCTGTAAAATATGCATAAAATTTGTTCTACCTATTTCAGGGAGTATTGGGGGCTTATAAATTCAGAAAAGAGTTTTTAAACCATGCAGTCTTATTCAAACTTTAGGAAATAGCTCTGCAAAGTTAATACTCAGCTCTTTTTGTATGTCAGACACTGTGCTAAGGAGTGTATGTACATCCTTTTATTTATCCCCTCAACAACTCTTATTTATTTGATAGACAGAGATCACAAGTAGGCAGAGAGGCAGGCAGAGAGAGGAGGAAGCAGGCTCCCCGCTGAGCAGAGCGCCCGATGTGGGGCTCGATCCCAGGACCCTGAGATGATGACCTGAGCCAAAGGCAGAGGCTTTAACCCACTGAGCCACCAGGCGCACGCCCCCCCCCC
>ML093420.1:100386-115795 GCA_003697995.1 Taxidea taxus jeffersonii | reverse complement strand
CCCCCCCCCACAGTTCTATGATTTTGAAAATTGGGTTCTGTGGATTGTGGGTTCAGAGTGTCTCAGCTACAAACTTAGAGCTTATCCAGTGCAGGGATCACAAAGAGGTTTTATCTTCAATGTCACATCCATGCAGCTGCTAGAAGTAGCTCAAGGTTCTGTGTTAGGAGGATTTTGAGGCTCTTCTAGTTTCAAAACAAAGAAGGCTGTCATCAAATAGAAGGTCTACCATGAAGGCAAGAAGTAAAAATGGCTTGGGGGCCACATGCTGGCCACTTCTGCTCTTCTCTCACATCTCTCCATCTTCAAAATGAGGAAAAGCAATTGCAGAAAGGCATCCAGCTTTGAAAGAGGGCCTACTATGTGCCTGGCACTGTTCTGGTATACTGTATAAACTTAGCTTCTTTGACCCTCATATTGACCTTAATCATAGAAGCAGAAATTAGGGTTCAAAAGTTTATAAAACACATTCAAATGTCCATCGGAAGAACTTAGGAAAGAAACAGAGATCTATCATTCTCACTTTGACAGCACGTGTGCTAAATACTAAAATTGCAAAGATACAGAGAAGATTAACATGCCCCTGCACAGGGATGACACGCAGATTCATGAAGCATTCCATATTTTTGACAAACAAAAAAACAGACTCTTAAACAAAAAAACAGACTCTAGAGAATAAACTGGTTGTTGTTACCAGAAGGGAAGTGGGTGGGGGGATGGGTGAAATAGATGAAGGGTATTAGGAGTGCACTTATGACGAGGAGCACTGAGTAATGTAGAGAACAGATAAATCACTACATTGTACACCTGAAACTAATATAATGCTGTATGTTAATTACACTGGAATGTAAAAAAAAAAATACAGATCTATCTAATTGCAAATCCAATTCTGTGCACTCTAATAAACTCAAGATTTAAATGATTTATACAAGACCGAATGAAACTAGAAACAAAGTTGGGATATACATTTCCCCCAAAAACATAGGACACAGAGATGGGCACATAACCACAATGCTGAATCTTAAACCTGGGACTTTTATAAGAAATCCAGGGGCACCTGGGTGGCTCAATGGGTTAAGCCTTTGCCTTTGGCTCAGGTCATGATCTCAGGGTCCTGGGATCGAGCCCCGCATTGGGCTCTCTGCTCAACAGGGTACCTGCTTCCCCCTTGTTCTCTGCCTGCCTCTCTGCCTATTTGAGATCTCTCTCTCTTTCAGTCAAATAAATTAATAAAATGTTACCAAAAAAAAAAAAAAAAAAGAAACCCAAAGGTGTACAGTTAACTGCAACCAGTTACTGACACATACAGTAGAGTTCTTGGCATTAGACTACATTCAATGATCATAGCACATTATTCATTTTCCCTGAGTGAAAACCTGGCTGATTTTTTGGCATTGAGATCCTCCTTTCTTTTACTTACACTGGGGTATTTGTCTTTGGTTTTCTTTAATACTTTCCCATAAATCAGACCTTATTGTTTTTCTTCTTTCCCTGTCTTTATTAATCTGAATGCATTAACATGCTCTAGAAACTGGAGTTCTTTTTTTTAAAGAGATTTATTTATTTGACACAGAGCAGTGGAAGGGGCAGAGGGAGAGAGAGAGAGAGAGAATCCTCATGCAGACTCCGCGATGAGCATGGAACCCAACTCCATGGGTTTGATCCTAGGACTGGGAGATCATGACCTCAGCCGAAATCAAAACTCAGCCACTTAACCGAATGAGCCACCCCGGTGCCCCCAAGAACTTTGAGTTCCAACAGAGATGGCAGGAACCAGCTATTCCAGCTCTCTGCCTCTAGGAGGCCCTGTGCTAAGGAAACACTTGCCTCAAGCTGAGAACCCTTTGCTAAGGTGCCGCTCATTGATGAAACTCCCTGCAGTCAGCTCAGAATCCATTTCCAAGCAGTGGATCATGTCACTGTCTTCCTTAAAACGCTCCAGGGCTCCCCATCTCATTCTAGGGAAAAGTCCCATTCTTAGGGAAAAGTCCCATTCTTATTCTGAGCCACTGGCCTTCCTAGTCTCACAGGCTGTTGCACCACCAACCTCATGTCCTCCTTTGGCCCCTCATCCCCCATCAGTCCACTTAATACCCTCCACCTGCTTTGCTGCTCTTAATCCTCTTATCTGGTTCTGAGGTTCTTGTTATGCCCTGAATTCTGCCCACTAGGTTCCACTCCCCCCTGCCAAGCCCAACACAGCTGCTTGAGTCATTTTTTAAAATGCAAATCTGACCATGTCATTTTTCCTGCTCAAATTCCCCGAGTGGCTTCCTTTTATCCAAGTCAGTGGTTCTGAAACCTAGCTGATATCAGGGCTGTATAGCTGTAGCTGAGTCTCACCACCCTCTCCATCCCCTAGCCAAGATTTTGATTCAGAAAGTCTGGGATGAGACCAATAATAATAACAACTTCCAAAAATCTTCTGGCATTCCAGTGATGAACCAGGCCTACAGGGTATGCCCACCTCCCTCGCCAGCATGTAAATGAGCCCTCTGGTTTGCTCCCATTCAGTTTCACACTTCCTCACAATCTGCACTAAACCCAACCACCCCACCTTCAGCCTTTAGGACTGCTAGATTTGGGCTCCTCTGACTTGCTGCTCCCTGCACATGACAGGCTCTTGGCTCTCTCCATGCTTCCATACAGGGCATCCCATTCTCTGATTGGGAAAAAGGTTATCTGTGAATGTAGACTTCCAAATCCAGCTCAGGCATTCAGGTCTTGATGAATCTCTGCCATCCCTTCAGACTGAGCCTATCAACTCCCTCTGCATCACTTCTGATCACTGTATTTTGCTTATTTCATATGCAGTGCTCTATTTTATAAAACAGACAACCTATTTGTTTTATGCATTAAATATAAGCTTCTTATATTTCGGCCAAACCTGCTAGTGTGCCAGAGTTACAACTCCTGTTTTATGTATATAACTCACAAAATGTTTTTATCCCTACAATGTTATATATGATCCTTACAACAGCTTTCTTTGGAGATGAGAGAAACAGCATTCACAGAAGCTGGCTTGCCCCATATCACACAGAGAAATGATGAGAGCTCAGCTTTCTTACTCCAATGGTGAGCCATATGGAGTGATATATTGATCTACACTATACTGTGATGAGCATTGTATGGTGTGTGCCACATAACATTTCAAGTTAATAGAAGACTCAACATAGTGCAATATATAGGACATTAAATTGCTATTAGCAATGTAGTAAGTTAACCTGTAAAAAGGCTAAATTATATTTTTATCAATAATTTTACCTATTCAAAAGAAAACAAACTGGTATGTTAGTTAGAAACCAAAATTGAAACTATATAAACCTCACAGTCCCCAAGCACTGCCACTTCATTTTGATCCTGAGGATGATTAGAATGTCCTAATTTCTATTTTGGTAAGTAGGTTTTCAGCAGCTTCCCTTGAGGTCTAGAAAGCTCAGACAGATAGAAGGGAAGCTACATCCAGAAAGTGTTAGGCACCAAGGGATTGATCTCAATTCTCTTTCTCACAGCCATTTTTCAGTTTATTCAACAACTCTTAGAGACCTAATCTATTAATAAAATGTTATGACTTCCTTTTTTTTTAAATACTGACTGGTATTTTCAAAACCAGAAACAAGTGAAACTAGGTATTATTCTTTAGATTATGTGATAAAAGTTCCATTTGAAAGCACTTCTTTATTTCAAATCTAAAGATTCAGACTTTCACTTTCAGAAGAATATAGCTATAGCTATTGTTGAAAGAAGCTACATGGGGCCCAGGTACCTAAGGAATTAATTTTAGGGATTGACAACACTTCATAAATGGGGAGAAAGAAAACCTACTCTTCCTACCGATGCTTTTTCTATTAAGATAGCTACTAGAAGCCATGGGCTTCATCATATAATGACCCTTCATAATGGGCACAGTCATTAACTGAAACAATATCATGTATCAGGTAGGGTTCTTTCATCTCCATCAAGAATAATCCTCTTTCAAAATGCAAGACAACAATAAAGAAATGCATCATCTCATAATTGGAACACAATTGGAATACCAGAAACGGTGTGGGGTTCCAGAATGATGTTATGAGTGGATCGGCAGAATCATTAAAGATCCACATTCTTGGGACACCTGAGTGGCACAGTTGGATAAGTGTCTCTTGGTTTCGGCTCAGGTCATGAACCCAGGGTCATGAGATCAAGCACCACGTTGGGCTCTGTGCTCAACTCAGAGTCTGCTTAAGACTCTCTCTTTGCCCTTCCTCCCCACATTCTCTCTCTAAAATAATAAATAAATCTATTTTTTTTAAAGATCCATATTCTTTCTACATGTTTAGTCTTCCTTCCTTGAGAGGCTTCTTCCTCAGCCTGTATAGTAAGATGACCTCAGTACTTAAATGAAATATATTCAGAGAGAACATCCAAATGAAAGAGTGGCACCATCTCCACTTGTGGTCTTCCTTTGCTCAGACTAACTCCCACCTCAGTGACTTTCCTTCATTCCTCATTGGTCATAAATATAGCACATGGACATCTTCTCCATAGGGCAGTTACTACAGAGGGTGAATGGATGTTGGGAGGTAATTACAATGTTATGTTTTACAGTTTCCCTCTTAACCACACATGCACAATTCTGTACTGGAACCAACTAAAGGAGGACCAAGCCTAGCCTAAAACTGAGGGTAGATAAATAGGGTCTCTAAGTGTATAGCCATCAAAAATTGTTTTAGACCCAAAATAATGTTGTGGTATCTTCCAAAGGTAGGTAGAGTCAAAGTGAGCAAAATGCATAAACCTATATGGTCTATGGACACTCACTTCCTGAAGAATGTCCCTTTGTTAGCAGCAGCATTTAAAATCATTTTAATATACTAGAATGTCAGATGCTGCTAATCCTTTACTTTCTTTAGGGGGAGGGATTCACCCCTTTCAAATCATTAAATCTGTGGGGAATGAGAAGCAGTGTTAAAAGCTCCTTTTCTTTGATCTTAACTCAGTGCTTTTTGTGTAAAGTCCTACTCACTTAGGCAAAACAAAGTATCCTTAATTCAACTGTAGAATAAAAAGGTCTTTAGTAGATAAATAAGCTCCTTTTGATACCCATAGGCAGAGCAATTTAAAAATTAGTCTGCCAACCCCACCCACCATAAATACACAATAGGAAAAAGAACTGAAACCATCCATACTCTATTCAAGCGTGGACTGAATTGAAAACCATAAAACTAAGAATGACGGTGATTAGTGGGTACAGATGTGGAGGAAAATAATCAGGAAAAATAATGTCCAAGTTAGGAGGGCTGACACTTCAGATAACAAACTAACGCTATGCTCCATAACACTGGCCACATAAATAAAGAAAATATTTTCATGAGCCATCTGGATGCCCGCATCACATCACTAGATCATGTCAAACTAACTCATCTTATGACAACTATCTTTAACTCCTTAACAGCTTATGTAGATCTAGACTGGAATGATCATAACTAGTCTGAATTCTACTTCAGGTTCTTAAGAGTAAATGTTTCCTTTTTTTTTCTCAGTTTAAATACATTGAGTGATACACGGTAGTCATTGTTAGTTTAGGATATTTTTATTCTTAATGTAAGAGGATTTAAGGTGAGAATACCCAGCAAAGGAGACCATCTATTCCGGAATGATAGAATGTGATGGCTGTTGTAAATGTGATAGAAATGTACAAAATGCCACAAGGTCGAATGGAATAATTAGGGGCACCTGGGTGGCTCAGTCAGTTAAGTGTCTGCCTCTTGATTTTGGCTCAGGTCATGATCTCATGGTTGTGGGATCAAGCCCAGCATTGGGCTCCGCACTCAGTGGGGAGTCTGCTTGAGTCTCTCTTTATTCTTCCTCTCCATCTGCCCCTTCTCCCCACTCTAGATCTCTCAAATAAATCTTTAAAAAGTATGTAATAATTATTATTGCTATTATTAATATTTGATTATCAAATATGTCATCTGCACTGGGCAGTAAAAAATTCTTTCTTACTATTTTCCAGAATCTTCTCATATCCTTTAATTACTAAGCTCTTATTTAGTATCTAGTACAGTAGAAAAAGGTAGTAAAGAAGAAATCCACCCTGAATTGCTCAGTTTTTTTTAGGATGAATATAATTTTTACAGTTTCAAAGTTACATAGAAATAAAAGCCAAATAACATAGTGAAACCTCATGCACAGAGGAGATGCTGGTTATTTCTGTCTTTGTTTCTGGGATTCTACTGAATTTCCTTAAGGAAGTCAAGTTTTCCTTTTTTTTTTTTTTCTAAGATTTTATTTATTTATTTGACAGAGAGAGAGAGCACAAGTAAACAGAATAAGAACAGCAGGCAGAGGGAGAGAGAGAAGCGGGCTCTCCGCTAAGCAGGGAGCCTGATGTGGGGCTCGATCCCAGGACCCTGGAATCGACCTGAGCTGAAGGCAGCTGCTTAACCAACTGAGCCACCCAGGCAACCCTCAAGTTTTCCTTATTATAACAAAGCCTCATTTCAGACCCTGGGCTTTGGTAGAAGTGGTTGTATGTTTGTTTTCTTTCTTTCTTTCTTTCTTTTTTTTTTTCTTTTTTGGTTGTTGTTGTTGCTGTTTGAAGATTTTATTAATTTATTTGAGACAAAGCACAAGCAAGGGAAAGGTAAAAGCAAGCTTCTGGCTGAGCAGGGAGCCTGACGTGGGGCTCAATCCTAGAACCTGGGATCATGACCTGAGCCAAAGGCAGATGCTTAACATACTGAGCCACCCAGGCACCCGTGTTGTACAGTTTTTATTATTTGAAAAGAGTAACGCTGGCTATGTAATTCCTTCCAAGAGCTTCTTTTTTCAAGGAGGCGATCTGAGCAAAATGGGACTTGTCTTACAGAGTGAAAGTACCAAGGACTGCATAATGGATAGCAAAAAGGAATATGGTGGAGGATTACAGTGCATCCTGCTTCAGGAGGCGAAATCTCATTGTCAACTTCTAAGAATATAAGATGGCTAACAGAGAGAGGAGGTAATCAGAGACAGAGCTTGTTGAATGAGGTGAATTTTCACTGCTACAATATAACATTCATTTGAAGAAGACTATCCTTTGATTGTTCAAGGCTCCCTGAATTTCCACCTGCATATCTAACAGTCATTTCAAATTGAGCATGTCCAAAATTAAACTCTTACTTTACTCTATCATGAATGTACCTTCTCCCCTGAACTTCATCTGAATAAATAGCACTGTTGCTATCAGTTTTCCTCATTCCTAGCTTCCGAACCATTAAAAATTCTTGTAGTTATTATCCATAAAGTATGTTCTGAATCTAAACACTACTTGTACTGCCAACACTCTAATCAAGCCCATTATCTTCTCTCATTTGGATTATTATCTTTTCTGAATCTCTGGCCTCCTAGAGTTAATTCCTAAACAACACTTCAGGTGATTTTTTAAAAATGTATGCACAATCTAGTCATTCCTCTGATTAGAACCATAATCTGGCAGGATGATTAGAAAACCATCCAACATTCTTAAAGGGCCCAAGTCACCTATCTCTTTCTCACTCTGTAAAATTATCCATTACTACTCTCCCCTCATTGGCTTTGTGCCAGCAACACCAGCTTTCTTGGTATTCCCTAAATGCAGAAACTTATTCCTAGCCCTGAGTCTTCCCTTCTCTATGGAAGATTCTTTTCTCCCTTTATTTTATTCAAGTCCCTACTTTCTCTTCACAAGCATCTTCATGTTAGGCACTCATTTGATGTAACAACAATCAATAATGTGAAAACTTCCATTTCTGGCCAACGTGAAATAATAGGGACTAGATTTACCCTCCTCTTTGAAACAACCTAAAAACTGAAAACAATATATGAAAACTTGGCTCTCAGCAAGGCAACAAAAGACAGTGATCCCTGAGATGCAGGAAACAAATGAGGGAAACCATGTAATTTCCTTAGCGCAATGCCTAGAGATAGTTTACAAGTTGCAGTGCAGGGAGCCAGAGCTTAAGCAGAGTCCACTGTGCTCAGTGAGCTGAGAAGATGGAATTCAGAGTATGTGGAAGCCAAAGGGGCAAGAAGTCTTAGGACATAGTGGGACATAGTGCCACAGCGAAGAGAATTCCAGAGGACTCTACAGGGTCTTCCTCAGCTATTCAATTAAGCACTGACTAGTACATGTATAAAGAAGTTACAGTAATCAAGGTAGAATGCAACTGGCATTAAGATACTTTGATCACTAGAACAGGATAGAACTCAGAAACAGACTCGTAAATCTATGGTCAAGCTAGGTTTTGTTAAAGTTGCAAAGATTGTTCATTCTGTGGGAAAAGACAATGTCTTCAAAAATGGGTCCGGAAAATGTGGCCACTCATATGCAAAAAAAAAAAAAAAATTGACATTCTATACCTCACGCCATGTGCAAAACTTAGCAAAAAACAAATCACAAATCTAAAATTAATACTTCCAGAAGGAAAGATAGGAGAACATTTTGTGATATTGGATGAGGCCAAATTATCTGTGTTTTGACATCAAAAACATGATATATAAAATATATTAAATAACAAATTGATAAATTTGACTCCAAAAATTAGTAACTTCTGATTTCAAAATCAGTCTTAAGAAAATGAAAATGTAAGCCACATTTTAGGAGAAAATATTTACATATCATAAATAGAATTTTAAAAACCTGGTATCCAGAATATACAAAGAATTCTCAGAACTCAGTAATATAAAGACCCATTAAAAATGGGTAAGATTAGGCATCAACAAACACTTTATCAAAGAAGATACGTGGATGGGCACATAAAAAGATGGTAAACATCATTACTCATTAGGGAAATGCAAGTTTATTAGTATACACAGCTATACTATTTGTAAAATCGTTAAAATTAAAGACTGGCCATGCCAAGCAGAGGCTAGGCTGTACAGCATGTAGAGTTTTCTGGGGTAGCCTACGGTATCTTTAATTGCACATTCCAATATTTCATTGCTAGAATATGGAGATATAATTGATTTTTGTATATTGAGTTTTGTATCCTACAGCTTTGCTTAATTTGCTTATTATTTCTAGGATTTTTTTTTTTTTTTTAGATTCCATAAGATTATCTATACCCACTTGCCATTTTGGAAAGGATGCTGAAGCTTTACCTAGGCTTATCTTAAAGAGTAGTATATTTAATTAGGGATATCTGTCAGGAAAACAGAAGGGACAGTGATAGTAGCAACCATGCACCTATTTCTGGTACTAATTTATCCCCATCCCCCTTTATATAAATAAGAAAAGTAAACCTCAGAAAAGTGATGTGCCCATGTGTGGTAGGATAAAAAAAGCAAAGCCCACTCCACCTAAAGCACAGTATTTACTATGTTCCCAACTATCTTCTCATCAAAGCCCAGCTGAAATCTAATTTCCTTCAGAAATCACTCAGTTCTAATCTTCCTGAATAGAATTACTTTATTTTTCCTTATGGATAAATGGCCCTTAGATCATATCTATATCATGACATAAATTTTAGTATACTTTTCCAATTACTACAAGATAATCCTTTTAGATGGAAAGTGAATTTACAAACTGCATTGTCAATGACTCCTAAATCTAAAATGATATCATGGAGATATCTGAGTGGTTTAAAAAAAAAACAAATTAAAAAGTTATTAATCACATGCTACCTTATTTTTTTTTAAGATTTTATTTATTTATTTATTTGGCAGACAGAGATCAAAAGTAGGCAGAGAGGCAGACAGAGAGAAAGGAGGGGAAGTAGGCTCCCTGCTGAGCAGAGAGCCCGATGCAGGGCTTGATCCCAGGACCCTGAGATCATGACCCAAGCCGAAGGCAGAGGCTTTAACCCATTGAGCCACCCAGGTGCCCCACATGCTACCTTATAATACATTCATTTTCATGTCTTATCTCTGTGTTCATTATAGTCTCCACTCCTCCTTTGCACTAATTGAAATACTTTAATATAGTAAGAGCTTACTGAATACAAAAGTAGTCTTAAATTTTCAGACTGTAAATTCTTAATGAACCAAAGGACCAAACCGCTAATGTTAGAAAATCCATACTGAACCAAGCTGGTAAGGCGCATACTTTTAGGTAGGTGACTTTCTAATGACAGTGACATTAAACATGAGGTAGTGCAGGTAAACATCCTTTCCCTCTACTCACAAGTCTTCCTGCTTTGCATCTTCTTTGTAAGTGTGTGCAGTGGGCTAGAATTTTCATGATTAGTGGATATTATGTAGTAATAATAGTATGACTATGTAAATGATAAATAATTTTTAAAATGTTAAATAAAACAATTGTTATGGTAATAAAACAACAGTAATTTAAAGCTTGTTTATTTAAAGTTAAATTTAAAGAAAGGGGATCATGTATATTATATGTATGCCCAGTAAAATCATTTATGTCATTGTCCTACATGATCAATTGATCATGATTTGTATGGAAGTACAGCTTAATATAAACCAAAACAGATGTAATCAGATCTTTGAAGCCAGCATTGACTCAGCATTGAAAATCCAAAGGACTGAACAAAAAGAGACCCTAGTTTGTTGTGTGAATAAAAAGAAGTTCCAAAGGTGACTAAGGACTACATTTTGTTTTGCAAGATCACATATGCATGAGAAAATAGAATACTCATTCAGACAAATGACAAAAATTTACTCCCAGGACATTCCTGAATACATTCCTGAATACATATGGTAGTGAACTAGTCTTTGTTGCAGGCTATTTGCGCGTTTATTCTCACCAAAGCAAGGTGCTGACTTTCATCATTGTCTTTACAACATCCTCAGAGAAAATCTAGCTGAAGAGTGTCGGTGAAAGGAGTTAGAAGGTGTGTAAATCAGGACTATATCAGGAATAGCCAGTCTTCCCTCCCCACTAAACTCTGCTTGCGCAGTCCTCCCACATAAAACACATGACAATCAATTTCTTTGCAGCATAATTTGGTAGAAGAATCTGGGGTCAGTTCTTCGTGCCTTGATACTTAAAATCTATGACTCTTGCAAATTACTTAACCTCTCTGCTTTCCTTATTTGCAGAAGGTGGATAAAAATATCTGGTTTTGCATGTGTTGAGAATTTATAAATAATACAGTCAAAAATGCCTAAAATTGATGATTATAAATATTAATAGTCGTGTATGTCTTCATGTATATGAGAACTAATGGAATTTTTTTTTTAAATTTACCTGGAGAATCAGTATTTCATTTTATTGCTATTTTGCTCTCCTTCCCATTCTCTCAAATGCTATAGCATTTGCCTTTTTTGGCCTTTGAATTGGTGGTTGACCTATTGCAATGTTTGCATGTTTTCAGTTATAGAGTAAATTTACTCCTTTATATGTAGGTGCCAATGTACAAGGTCAATGAGCACATTACAGACTTTCCACATGAGAGCTATTGAACTATAATATCCATCACTAAGTATAGTGGGAAAGGATTTGACCTTTCCTGAATAGTAGTTACTGGATCAAATTATTTTTCAGCTTGAAAATAATTGCAGATCTGAGATGCCCATTTAAGCTACTGCCTTCTGAATTCACATCAATGCTTCATATTCCCATGGCCGTTGTTGGTAATCAGAAGGAGCAGTATGTGAAATGTGCAAAAGCAGTATGTGAAAAAGCAAAAGCAGTGTGTGGTACTGGTATGACAGAAGGTTTTAGATTTACATTACCTGAATTTAAATCCTGGCTTCTCTTCTGCCTTACAGATGGTATCTGTCAAATTACTTCCCTGTGCCCAGTATATTAACTATACTGTAATTAAAATAAAATAAAATTAGTTCCCTATGTCTTAGTACTGATATGAAGTTTAAATAAAATATCTTTAAAATACTGTTGTCCAGCTTTAGCTCCAACATGTAAAGAGCTTAAAGTTATCACTCCTAGTCTTTAAAATAAGAAAAAGTTGGATAAACTGAAAATCAGTGACTTGTTTTGTACCTGTCAGAGAACTGAGGTTGCTAGATAAAAGTTTCCTTCCAAAACCTGGAGAGAGAAAGGCACAGCCAGAGAGACACATCTGAGATCTTAACCAGAAATCTGAATTTTGATGAACTGGAGACTAGTCTGTGAGTGAGAATTTCCTGGTGGCTGCAGGCTTAGGGAAGTCCCCACACTTTCACAGCCTTTGCCTCCATGAACTCCATTAGGTTCCAATGGTGATGATCTAAGAAAGTGAGAGAGATCCCTAAGTGGCTCTGTCAGAGGGAAAAGAGGAGTAAACATTGTGAAATACATCCAGAGCTTTTTCAGAATAAAGACCTACTCTCCAGAAGAAGGGACTTTGCCGGTGCCTTATCTTAGCTGGAGGAAGGTAATTCCTCTCACTCCAGTCCCCTCCAACCTTCCTGTTTCATCTGGGAGAGGGAAAAACACATGTTCAACAAGGGTCAGGCTTTATAGAAATAGACTGGCAATATTAGAGCCAGGGAAGAGAGTAGGAAGGAGAAGGAAAAAAGCTGTATTGCTGAAGGGACATCTGTGAAGGTCACAGTACCAAAATACAGGCCCACTGAAAGAGCAAGACTTAATTGCAAGATTGTAGCAAGTTCCTTCTACACCATACTTTAGCACCATGCCAAGAAGTCTCCAGTACAGTGACAGTGGACTTCAGCTGAAAAGATGCATGGCATGGAATGCCTCTGAGAAGGAATACTTAGGGAAACTGAAAGTCAGGAGGGAAGAAAATGAATGGATGAATGGATGAATGAATGAATGAATGAATGATACTAGAGGACTTTGAAACCTCTGGAACTTATAGCTGCAGAATATATTAAACACAGCCTAACACCTAGGCAGATTAACTAAATCCTCACCCTGAAAATCGATTTGCCTTAGTTCCTATTACCCAGTACAGTATGTCTGACTTTGCACAAAAAATTACAAGGCTTGTCAAATAGGAAGAAGAAGAGGAAGGAAAAGAAGAAAAAGCAGAGGAGAAGGGATAAGCAAAGCTTCAAAGAAGAGAGAGAAGAGGAGGAGGAGGGCAAAAAGGAAAAGGAAGATTAAGACAAAGGTAAAGTAGAAATGGAACAAATAATCCTAAAATTTATATGGAACCAGAAAAGACCTCGAATAGCCAAAGGAATATTGAAAAAGAAAGCCAAAGTTGGTGGCATCACAATTCCAGACTTCAAGCTCTACTACAAAGCTGTCATCATCAAGACAGTATGGTACTGGCACAAAAACAGACACATAGATCAATGGAACAGAATAGAGAGCCCAGAAATAGACCCTCAACTCTATGGTCAACTAATCTTCGACAAAGCAGAAAAGAATATCCAATGGAAAAAAGACAGCCTCTTCAACAAATGGTGTTGGGAAAATTGGACAGCCACATGCAGAAAAATGAAATTGGACCATTTCCTTACACCACACATGAAAATAGACTCAAAATGGATGAAGGACCTCAATGTGAGAAAGGAATCCATCAAAATCCTTGAGGAGAACACAGGCAGCAACCTCTTCGACCTCAGCCGCAGCAACTTCTTCCTAGGAACAATGCCAAAGGCAAGGGAAGCAAGGGAAAAAATGAACTATTGGGACTTCATCAAGATCAAAAGCTTTTGCACAGCAAAGGAAACAGTTAACAAAACCAAAAGACAACTGACAGAGTGGGAGAAGATATTTGCAAACGACATATCAGATAAAGGGCTAGTATCCAAAATCTACAAAGAGCTTAGCAAACTCAACACCCAAAGAACAAATAATCCAATCAAGAAATGGGCAGAGGACATGAACAGACATTTCTGCAAAGAAGACATCCAGATGGCCAACAGACACATGAAAAAGTGCTCCACATCACTGGGCATCAGGGAAATACAAATCAAAACCACAATGAGATACCACCTCACACCAGTCAGAATGGCTAAAATGAACAAGTCAGGAAATGACAGATGCTGGCGAGGATGTGGAGAAAGGGGAACCCTCCTACACTGTTGGTGAGAATGCAAGCTGGTGTAACCACTCTGGAAAACAGCATGGAGGTTCCTCAAAAAATTGAAAATAAAGCTACCTTATGACCCAGCAATTGCACTACTGGGTATTTACCCTAAAGATACAAATGTAGTGATCTGAAGGGGCACGTGTACCCGAATGTTTATAGCAGCAATGTCCACAATAGCCAAGTTATGGAAAGAACCCAGATGTCCATCAACAGATGAATGGATAAAGAAGAGGTGGTATATATATACAATGGAATACTATGCAGCCATCAAAAGAAATGAAATCTTACCATTTGCGACAATATGGATGGAACTAGAGCATATTATACTTAGCGAAATAAGTCAACTGGAGAAAGACAACTATCACATGATCTCCCTGATATGAGGAAGTGGAGATGCAACGGGGGTGGGGATTAAGGTGGTAGGAAAAGAAAAAATGAAACAAGATGGGATCGGGAGGGAGACAAACCAAAAGAGACTCTTAATGTCATAAAACAAACTGAGGGGGGTGGGGGGGAGAGGGGCTGGGAGAGGGTGGTGGAGTTACATTATATGTTTAAATTTTAAAAAAGCTTAAATAAAATTAAAAAAAAAAGACAAAGGTAAAGACAAGGAAGGAGAAAGAAGGAAACAGTTTGAAGAGACAAAGCAATCATTAGAACCAAAATCATATATGACCCAGATGTTAGAATTATCAGACAGGGAATGTGAAAGAATTACGATTAATATAAATAAAGCAAGCAACATGTAAGGATAAATGAGTAATTTAAGCAGAGAGGTAAAAACTTAAAGAATCAATAGATAATAGTAGAAATAAAAATCACTGTAACAGAAATGAAGAATGCCAGTAGACTGGACACAGCCAAGGAAAAGATTCATTCAGCTTGAAGACAGGTCAAAAGATACTTCCCAGATTGGAATGTAAAGAGAAAAAATAAAAATAAAAGCAGAACAGAGCATCTAAGAACTGTGGACAATATCAAAATGTATAGCATACACATAATTGGAGTACCAGAAGGAGAGGATAGAATAAATGAGAAGTAATATTTGATGTAATAATAAGTGAGAGCTTTAGAAAATTACAGAATCAAATTACCAATCCAGGAAGTTCTGAAAACACCAAACAAGGGGAGCCTAAGGGAGTTTTAGGACCATGAAAGTGTTCTGTATGTAATGATGAGTGCATGACATTTCACCCTTATCAAAACCCACAGAATGTACAATAGGCAAACCCTAATATAAACCATGGATCCTACTGCTAGTAGTGTATGAGTATTGATTCACTAACTATGACCAATGAGCCATACTAACATAAGATGTTCATAACAGGAAAAACTGGATGAGGGGCATATGGTAACTCTGTGTACCACATTCACAACTTCTCTGTAAATCTAAAATTATTCTGAATTATAATATGTATTTTTTAAAAAACCCTGGGTTTCCAAATATAGTAGGTTTTCCAGAGGCATTAGTTCCTCTTTGCCATATAGACTATGTCGAA